>MU227314.1:22831-38023 GCA_018584345.1 Thuja plicata | reverse complement strand
GTGTGTATATATGTGTACATGTGTGTATATATGTGTGTATGTGTATATATACACATGTGTATGCATATATATACATATGTGTATATATATACATGTGTATACACACATGTGCGTGTATATACACACACATATGTGTGTATGTATATACACATGTGTGTGTATATATGTGTGTGTGTATATATACACATGTGTGTGTGTATACACACACACACGTGTGTGTGTATATGTGTATGTGTGCAAAAACAAAGTTCCAATTCCTATTTCAATTTTGTGGAACCAAACGCAGAATCTGCATCTTCTCAGTCATCTTCCAGGTGAACCAAACAGGACAGCCTAATTCTAGAATTCATTTTGAGAATAGCCCAATTGCCAGAATGGATTCAATTCCAGAATTGGCAATTCCAGCATGCACAAATTCCACGAAACAAACGGGCCCTTATATTCTTGCTTTTAAATTCTAGCGTCCCTCCATATACTTCTATTTAAGGAACATTTTTATCAAATCAGAACATAACAGGAGAAAGACCAGAGATGGAGGAGAGTCCGATTCCTGGATTGCCTTACGACGTGAGCTTGCAAATTCTGGCGAGAGTGCCAAGAAAATATTACTCTAAACATATTTCTAGGGTTTCCATCTCCTGTAGGGAAGCTGTAAGAAGTCCTGCTCTTTTCGCACAGAGGAAATGGCTGCGGGTAACAGAATCGTGGATGTACACAGCTGTGGTGTGCGAGCACGAGAATCGACCCTGCGTCCTCTGGTTTGCGAGGGATGTAACTGCTGAGGATTCAGAGCGGTGGCCACTGCCGTTGATGAGGGAAGAGCACAGACCGATTTATGGATTCAGGTGCGCAGTAATTGGTGAGGTGTTGTTTGTAATTGGCGGCTGCGAATGGCACGAAAATATAAATACCAGTTTTCCGGCGACGAACAAAGTGAGCGTCTTCAACGCCCGAACAAATCAGTGGAGTTGTGTGGAAGGAATGAAAGATACGCGGGCAAATTTCGGGTGTGGAGTAGTTAACGGGAAGGTTTATGTTGCAGGTGGAGAGAGCTGCGTTGACGTTGGTACACAGAATTCTGATTGGATGGACGATTTCACGGATTGTAATTGCTTAAAATCTAGTGAAACTTACGACCCATTGAGGAACACGTGGGCACCAATTGGGAAGATGGTCCATGCCATGCATTTTGTTAGAGGGCGAGTGGTGGACAACAAATTTAGGGTTTGTGGGTTCGCTTGTGAGGGAGATTTGCAATTGTGTGAAGTGGCAGAGGTGTGGGAAGAAGCAGAGATGAAGTGGGTGCAAGTTCATCAGAAAAATGCGGCTGAGATTTCGTTGGGTGAGAGGGATGATGAGTCAGAGGGAGAGGCATTTAAAATTAATGAGTCTGCTATCATGGCGTCGTTGTCTAATGCGATGGCTGACGTGGAAAATGAGGCAGAAGTAGAGGATTCTGAATGTGGACGCAATCTGCAAGCCAGTCTTGTAATAACGCTGTGAGATGTTAGAGTTGATTATACTATTCAGATGTAATCTTAAAATGAAAAAAAAAAGAGTCTTGTGGAACATCAAAAATATTTATCTTGTTCTAATATAAATAAATAGATTGGCTTATCAACTTACATTTGTAAGTATTTATTTATTAAAAAAATAAATTTCTGTAAAGTAATAAGTTTAATTAAGTAATTTTTAATTTCCTAATTTAATATATTTTGGTCAAACTTTATCATCAAAAAAATATAACTAATCTATTGACTTTTGTTTAATTTAATAAGGTTGAAAATTGATATATATTTTAATTTGTTAATGTTAATAATTAATAGTTTGGTTTAGTTCTTTAGAGATAATAATTGATATATCATGTTTTTATAAATAATAATATTTAAATATATAGCTAGTTTGATATGAGATTTAATTATAGTTTGCATATATAATTAATTAATTTTTAATAGATTTGAATTATGTGTATATTTAATCTATTGAAACATATAAAATTTAAACTTGAATATTTGTTTAAGTTTGTATATATGAAAATATCTATGCAAATCATAACTTAATTATTTCTCTTTACTTTTTTGAACGATTTTCTCCTCATTTCTATTGAAGGATTTTTCCATTACTTTTTCAAAAAATGAAATGTTAAACTATTTATAATATATGATTTGCATAAATGATCTTCACATAAGAAAATGATTCATGAAATTCTAGTTTAATGAAGATATTCACTTGACTTGATGGAATATGTAGATTTACAAAATAAACAATGTTTGTAAATAATCTTTCAAGAGCTTACATATAAATGATCCCCTTCTACCATACTTGAAGGATTTGATTTAATAGTTTTGACACAATGTAAGAAGCCTAATCTATCATTAAAAAGAAAAATTGATATAAGTTAATGATGCAATTATGCTTATCCTATTATTTGTTGTAATGTGAATTGGAATTTGAAATTATAGATTGTCTTGGATAGAAATAGAGTTTGTCATTATATACCACACCCTATTCAATAAATAATAGTTACTTAAAAAGAGTTCAATCAACTCTAATTGAATAATGAATTTAAAAGTTCACTTGTCAATTTTCTATTCATATATTTGACTCAAGTTAAGGCTAAATCAAGGATCAAAACCAATGTCTAATGATGCATACACATAGAATCAAATTTAGGTAAATATGTAACTTTTGCCATGAACAACTTGATTGAAATAAGCTTAAAATAAAATGTAAAAATATAGGAAACTCAGCACTACAACAATTAATAATAATGCCACATACATAGTAATAATGTCCTTATTTAGGATATAATAACATTCATTTAGAAGATTTATATCCAAAAAGCTAGTCAATAAAATAAACTTCAAATGCATTATAAAATACTCATTTTAAGATAAATTAAACCTATTATATTAAAAATATTAAAAATAAACTAATATATTTCAAACTTATTCACAATAAAAGAAATAATTAATTTTTATTAATTCTATTATTTTTAACCAAAGCTATCATTTAGCTACTTAAACGGAAATGATAAAATTTAAAAGAAAAAGTCATGGAAACAGTCCATTCAAACCCACATTATTTCGATTTCATAAACATGAGTGTAAACTTGATTGAGTGAATATTGTTTATGGTCTGATAATATTTTCTTCCATATAAACAAACCAGCACATCATATTAAAAAATTTGAGAGGGAGTGAGTGGTGAAAAGTGATTTGTATGCTATTTTCCAAACGTGGGTTTTAAAAGGCAGTTAACACGACAATTCGATGATTCTTAGGAGATCTTGTTATGGTCAAACGAGGTGACTTAACTAGAGGCCACAAATCAACATGTTCTTCATACCTAAGAAAATGTAACATAGAGGAGACATGGTTCTCTTTTTAAAAAGAAAATAGATATGATGCTTAGGAGATCTTGTTATGGTCAAACAAGGTGACTTCACTAGAGGCCACAAATCAAAATGTTCTTCATACTCAAGAAAATGTAACATAGAGGAGACATAGTTCTCTTTTTAAAAATAAAATAGATATGATTCATAGAAGATCTTGTTATGGTCAAACAAGGTGACTTCACTAGAGGCCACAAATCAACAGGTTCTTCATACTTAATAAAAGGTAACATAGACGAGACATGGTTCTCTTTTTTAAAATTAAATGGCCCCACCTTCAAAGTGGGGCACTTCTCCAACATATCATTTGAGCACACAAAGGGAACCAACTCCATGGTGGGAGTATAAGATTTCCCCAAGATGAGATCAATCACTAATGATTGATCCTTTGAGAGAAGAGCTAGAGGCTTAGAGGAAGTGAGATCCCTACGAAGGCCTAAAAAAAGTAAACCTTTTCTTGAGATGGAGAACCAAAGATGCCAGAAGATTGAGAACCAACAAGAGGCAAATAGGCCTCCACCAACACATTCTCACAATGTAGGTTAACAACAATCGATGGGTTATCATCAATAATCCCAACCTCCATTCCAAGGATATGAGATATGGTTAATAGGGCTGACAAAATAGCCTCCACTAGACGATTTTTAGCGCTAGAAGAAGATGGGGCCTCAAAAAAATTAGAAGAGACGACCACATTTTACCCTTTTCATTGAAAGAGGGAGGAACACTCAAAAACTAATCTCTGTGGGAGTAGCCATTTCTTAGATGAACTATAGAAGAACATATATTGTATAAGAGAGTACAGTTCTCATAGTCAATGGGTTAGGACTACAACCCCAAGCAAGATTTTAGCTCAACAGAATAGAGAACTTCGAGATAGGAACCATATAAACCCCCAAAATAAGGAAAAATGAACCCAGATCATAATTTAGTCTGTGAATCTACTCCCAAAACCTCCCCAATTGAGCTAGCTATATTGTCAATGATTTTTACATCCGATAATTCCAAAGGGAGTCATGGGAGGTGAACCCAAATCGAAACAATGCTAGTGAGAGGGGTGAAGGGTTAAAACTAGGATTCCATTTACATAGTAGTAGGTGATGTTTTCTAAAGAAATAGGGCCCTAAAGAGAAGGTTCTAATATAATTATTCTCAAGGGAGAAGGAGAAGAAAAATATATCATTGATGAACTATAACTAATTGAATGTTTGAAGATGATAAGTTGATGATCACCGAGCTGCAAAAGTAAATGCAAGACATTAAACCAGTTAATATATTGTATTGTCATTGATGTCAAATTGATATGGTTTGATTGTTCATACACATATTGTCATAACCTTGAAGATCTGAAGAATCAAAGTCTATGTGGTTGGTAGAACATAAAAGGTATGTATACACCAAGTGACAGTGAGCACTGAGCAGTTCATAGTGTATACCGAGCATAGCAGTAACCGAGAAAGTGTTACCAAGAAGAAGTTAATGACCGAGCATAACTAAAGATGATGACCGAGAATAACTAGAGTTAAAGAATGATAAAATTGATTAGCTGGCAAAGCTACAATTTAGGGATTGACACATTGATTGTTTTATTATCAATGATCAGTTAAGATAAAGAAAGGAAGGAGATAAAAAGCATATTTTATTCACAGTGATCAAGGAGAGATTTATGGAATAAAACTAAAGGAGAGCTTTACGGGATAAAGAAAATCATGGAAAGTTTTACAGATCAAGGAGAGATCTACAAAAATACAAGGAGATTGAGTGGCTAATCATGTATATATAAAGAGACAAGGAATTCAATATCAAAGAGAGGAATGATGAATATATTTTGTGTGAAGATAGAACTCTTCATGCAGATATGATCATACAGGTTGAAGAACAGAGCCAAGGAATTCTACAGACAATGAGCAACAAAGGACAGAGCATTCACCGAGCAGAATAAAGAAAGAAAGCAAAGGAACTGAAGTATATATTGATCAGAGAGGTATTATTGGACTAAAAATAGATCTAAATATTTGCAAATCAAAGTTTTATTTTGAATAGATCATTTACTGTATTAGTTTAACCATTGATTCAAAAAATCTCTTAACCGAGTTGGATTTAACAGTCCTTATTGTATTGGAATACTCAAGAGTATCAAAATGTTTTCTTGTTGACAACATAGTGAGTGCTAGGTAAAAAGACAAATTTTTGGTTTTAAATCATCTAATAAGGTCGTACTTAACATTGTGTATTCTAACCTTTAACAGGGTTGGCTCTTCACCGAGCTCACTTCAAAAGAGAAAATATTCTAGGTTACCAGTCCCAGGTGGTTTTTCCCATATTGGGTTTCCATGTTAAAATATATGTGTCAAATGTGTATATATTTCATTGCATTGATATTTTGTTTTACACATTATTGAAATTGGATTGGTCAATTAACACTAAGTTTATTTGTTGCTACTTGGTAAAGTCCAAAAAATATAACTAGTATATCTTACCAAGTAGTTTATATTTGTTAAGATTATTTATGGCATATATCTTGATGAAATTGGGACTGTAAGATAACTGAACGTATTATATTTGAGAGATAATTTTTTGGTTGGATCTTTTGGAATAATTGTTAAGGCCACTGATTCACCCCCTTCTCAATTATTCTAACAATTGGTATCAGAGCTTTGGTGCTTAGAAGAAAATTTTAAAGGGACTTAAGCTAAAGATCACAAGATGTATAAAAGGGATGTGCCTAAGTTGAAGGACAACTTTGCATCATGGAGAAGTAGGATAAGACTTCATCTATCTGGTATTGGAAATGGTGTTACACAACACTTGGATGCTGAATATGTTGCACCTACTGGACCTCTGGCTGTTGATCGATTGAGAGAGAAACATGAACACAATTCTATGATGATAGAACTTGCTTCTTCACTAACCGATGCTGAATTTGAAGATGTGAAATCATGCACCTCTGCAAGGCAAATGTGAGATAAACTCAATCTAGTATATGGAGGAGATGCCAATATGCTGAGAGCTAAAGATGAAATCCTAAGAGGAAAGTTTGATGACTTGAAAATGAAATGAGGAGAGAACATCACTCAGTATAGTGACAAAATAAAAAAATTTGTTTATGCTATCCATGGAGTAGGAGGAGTACTTGATGAAGAAACAATTGTAAGTAAAATTCTGAGAACCTGGCTGCCTATTTATGCTATTAGAGTATCTGTAATTCAAGAAATGAGAGGAGTAGCTAGTAACAATGTTACTCTTGATAGTTTGATTAGTAGAATTATTTCATTTGAGATGAACAACTATGAAAACAATGTCTTACCTACTATTGAGATTGCATTCAAGTCTTCTCTTAAAATAAGCAAATCTAGTAATAAACACACTATGAGAAATGATAGTGACAGTGATAGTGATGAGAAATAACTTGATGAACTTGAAGTACTAATTTCTAGGAGATTATATAGAGGTAAAGGAGGATATAAAGGTAAATTACCATTGGTCTATTTTAATTGCAAAGAAATTGGACATTTTGCTGCTAGATGCCCTAACAGGAGAAAGGATGAAAGAGACAATGATAGATCTTATGAAAAGAAGTATGACAGAAGTGATGACGGAGACTGCAGAAGCAACTGACACTCTGACAGAAGAGATAACTGAGATTAAAAGGGCAAAGGAAAGAAGGATTGTTACCTATTTGGAAACAAAGCTAAAATTTTTGATACTGATTCTTATGAAGATATTGAGGTAGTATTTGTTTCTATGAAGGATGATTCAGAAAAAAAAGAAAGGTATGTTGAAAAAACACTCATATCTAAAGTTAGAAAAAATGATGTCTAGATTATTGATAGTGGCTATACTCATCACATAGCTGGAGATAAAGAAAACTTTGAAACTTTTGAATATTATAATGGTGGATCAGTTAGGGTGGGTAATGACTCACCTTGCCCAGTTAATGGAAAAGGTAGCCTCATATTGAATAATCTGATTAGATGTGAAAATTCATATTGGGTGAAAGGACTTAACTCTAATCCATTGAGTGTTCACAACTGAACAACACAGGACACAAAGTTGCATTTGAGAAAAAAAAAGAAATGATCTATAATGGAATAGAAAAGTTGATCGGTATTGGTGAACAAACAAAAGGTAATCTATTCTATCTTGATAATATTGAGACCACTTGTTTATTGGCTAGAAATGAAGATGTTTGGTTGTGGTATAAAAGGTTATGTCATGTGAATTTTGACAACATGGTTAAGATAAGTAAGAAAAGAAAAGTGAGAGGCTTACTGAGTATCTCAAAGCCCGACCATGTTATGTGCAAGAATTGTCAAATAGGAAAAATGACAAAGTCTAGTTTCAAGAGAAAAAACTACTCATCTAATGCTATTCTATAGTTAGTTCATACTGACTTATGTGGACCAACAAGAAAAAAGAGCTATTATGGTGATAGATACTTTATTCTATTTGTTGATGACTATTCGAGGATGATGATTGTCATGTTCTTAAAAGAGAAATCTGAAGCATTTAAGATGTTCAAATGGTATAAAGTTAAAGTTGAAAAGCAAAGTGGAAAAGAACTAAAATGTTTAAGATCAGATAGAAGATGAGAATTTATTTATGATGAATTCACTAACTTTTGTAATGAGCATGGGATTACAAGACAAGACAGGTTTATGCACCGAGAACACCACATCAAAATGGGATTGTTGAAAGGAGGAATAGATCAATTGTTGATTGTGCCAGAACAATGATGATTGAAAAATACATCACACAAACATTTTGGAGAGAATCTGTAAGTGTTTCTGTCTATACACTAAATCGAGTTCAATTGAAGAAAGACACAAATAAGAAACCTTCTGAGATATGGTATAGATACACACCAAATGTGAGTTACTTTAGAATTTTTGGAAGTCAATGTTGTATATTGAAAGATGATAGAAATGGAAAACTTGAATCTAAAAAATATGAAGGAATATTTCTAGGATATTCTACTAAAAGCAAAGCTTATAAATGTCTGAGAAAATCTTCTAACAAAATCATTGAGAGTGAAAATGTTAAAGTGGATGAATTTGCTGAAAAAAATGATGAGGAAAGCAGAAAGGAACCTGAAGATTACAACATATTTTTCTACATTGAATAACCTGACACCTTTCCCGAGTGACAAAAAAATACAACTAAGTAACAGGCTGCACACACCGAGAATCAGGAAAATGCTCACAATGTTGAACCAAGTGATAAAGATCAAAATGAAGAACAAAGATCTAAACTTGTACTTGCTAAATATAGTAGAAGACACCATCTAGAGGACCAGATCATTAGGGACAAAAGAGTAGGAATGAGAACAAGAAGTAAGTCACTTAACAATAGATGTTTGATTTGTGATTTTGAGCCTAAATCTATTAATGCTGCACTTGAGAATCAAGAATGGGTTAGTGCAATGAATGAAGAGATTGAACAGATTGAGAAGAATTAAACATGGACATTAGTACCTAGACCGAGTGACAAAAATGTCATTGGCACCAAATGGATTTTTAGAAATAAACTTAATGAGAATGGAGAAGTCACAAGGAACAAAGAAAGACTGGTATGCAAAGGGTATGCACAAGAAGAAGGTATTGACTATGGAGAAAGCTTTGCACATGTTACTAGACTAGAAAGAGTAAGAATTCTACTTGCTTATGCTGCTTTTAAAGGATTCAAAGTATACCAAATGGATGTTAAATCTACATTTTTGAACGAAATACTAGAAGAGGAGGTATATATTGAACAACCTTAAGGGTTTGTTGATCCTAACAAGAGGAACATGGTTTGTAAACTACACAAAGCCTTGTATGGATTGAAATAAGCATTAAGAGCATGGTATGAAAGAATTCACTCTTACCTCATTAGTATTAGATTTGTTAGAACAAGTGACAATAATAATCTTTATTTGAAAGGTGATACTGATGATAAGATTTTGATTGCTAAGATATTTGTTGATGATATCATATTCGGTGGTAATGATATGCTATGTAAGTCATTTGCTGATGAAATGAGCAAAGTATTAGAAATGTCAATGTTTGGAGAGATGAAATTTTTTCTTGGTCTACAGATTCTACAATAGGCTGAAGGCATCTACATCACACAATTAAAATACATCAAAATTTTTTTGAAGATATTCAAGATGGAGGACTCCAAACCAATTGGAACACCTATGGCAACTAGATGCAAATTAACAAAGGAAGACAAGACAACCAAGGTAAATCAGACCTTATACAGATCTATGATTGGTAAACTAATGTATGTTGTACACACTAGACCTGATATAGCACATGTAGTTGGTATAGTTGCAAGATTCTCTGCTAACCCTAAGGAATCACACATGACTGTTGTTAAAAGAATTTTGAGATATCTGAAGAATGCTAAAGACTATGGTTTGTGGTACAATAAAGAAGGCCAATTTGAGATACAATTTTATACTGATGCTAATTGGGCTGGAAACATAGATGATAGAAAGAGCACTACATGAGGAGCATTCTTTATGGGTGATAGACTTGTCACGTGGATAAGTAAAAAATGGGATGCATATCTCAATCAACCACAGAAGTTGAATATGTACAGCTCCTGCGGAAAATTGCTCTAACATTGCATGGATCAAGCAATTACTGAAAGGTATGAATGAGGAAATTCTTCACCCAGTAATTATCTATTGTGATTATACAAGCGCTATAAAAATTTCAAAGAATCGTGTGATGCATTCTAAGATAAATCACATATCTATTAAGTATCATTACTTGAGGGAACAAGTATAAGAGAAACAGGTAATACTGGAGTATATAGAATCGAAAGAATAACTAGCAGACATATTCACAAAACCATTGCCAAAAGATACATTTGAATACCTAAGGAATAGACTAGGGGTTCATCCCTTGTCTGCTGGTCACTAAGCTAACTAGGAGGTTGCATCATCCTACACATTATCAGAAGATTAATCATGTTGATGCAAGCTGAGATATGGAGTGCAATGACATATATTAGTACAATAAAGATAATTATCTGAACCACACACCAGAGATATTGTTGGATACTACAGAGCTGTATATTTTTTTTGGCATTGTTGTCAAAGGGAGAGAAAGATTCAATAAAATATCCATCAGGGAGAAGAGATTCTACAAGAAAGGGAGATTCAGAATTGCTACACCTATCCATTGAAGGGAATGAAGAAAGGGAGAGTAAACAACATAATCAAATCTACAGGGAGAGCTATATGGTAAAAAAAATTTGTAGTGATTAAACATATTAAATTTGACCTAGAAGAGCTTACCAAGATTCAGATATTTGAATTGGTTATAGAAAAATAAGTTTGGTATGTTATGCCATGTTTTATACTGCATATTTCATATTATTTTGCCATCAATGCCAAAGGGAGAGATTGATGAACTATAACTGATTGAATGTTTGAAGATGATAAGTTGATGATCACCGAGCTGCAAAAGTGAATGCAAGACATTAAATCAGTTAATGTATTGTGTTGTCATTGATGTCAACTTGATATGGTTTGATTGTTCATACACATATTGTCATAACCTTGAAGATCTAAAGAGATAAATTTTATGTAGTCTGTAAAACATAAAAGGTTTGTATACACCAAGTGACAGTGAACACCAAGCAGTTCACAGTGTATACCAAGCACAAAAAGAACTGAGAAAGTGTTACTAAGCAAGAGTTAATGATGAAGCATAACTAAAGATGATGACCAAGCATAACTGGAGTTAAAGAACAAAAAAATTGCTTAACTGGCAGAGCTACAATTTAGGGATTGACTGATTGATTGTTTTATTATCAATGATCAGTTAAGCTAAAGCAAGGAAGGAGATTAAAAGAATGTTTTATTCATAGTGATCAAGGAGAGATTTATGAAATAAAACTAAATGAGAGCTTTATGGGATAAAGCGAATCATGACAAGTTTTACGGATCAAGCAGAGATCTACAACAAAAATAAGGAGATTGAGCGGCTAATCATGTATATATAAAGAGACAAGGAATTCATTATCAAAGAGAGGAATGTTGAATATATTTTGTGTGAAGATAGAACTCTTCATGCAGATTTGATCATACAGGTTGAAGAATAGGGCCAAGGAATTCTGTAGATAATGAGCAACAAAGGACAAAGCATTCACCAAATAAAATAAAGAAAGAAAGCAAAGGGACAAAAGTATTTATTGATTAGAGAGGTATTGTTGGAGTAACAATAGATCTAAATATTTGCAAATCAAAGTTGTATTTTGAACAGATCATTTACTGTATCAATTTAACCATTGATTCAGAAAATCCCTTAACCTAGTGGGATTTAAGAGTCCTTATTGTATTGAGATACTCAAGACTATCAAAAAAATTTCTTGTTAATAGCATACTGAGTGCTAGGTAAAAATACAAATTGTTGGTTTTAAATCCTCTAACAAGGTTGCACTTAAAAATGTGTATTGTAACCTTGAACAGGGTTGGCTCTTCACCGACCTCACTTTAGAAGAGTGAAAATATTTTAGGTTATCGGTCTTAAGTGGTTTTTCCCATATTGGGTTTCCACGTTACAATCTATGTGTCAAATGTGTATATGTTTCATTGCATTGATATTTTTCTTTACACCTTATTGAAACTGGATTGGTCAATTAACACTAAGTTTATTTGCTACTACTCGGTAAAGTCCAAAAAATATAAATAGTATGTCTTATCGAGTAGTTTATATTTGTTAATATTATTATGGCATACATCTTGATGAAATTGGGACTGTAAGATAATTGAAGGTATTACACTTGAGAGATAAGTTTTTGGTTGGATCTTTTGGAATAATTGTTAAGGCCACTGATTCACAACCCCCCCCCCCCCCCCCCCCCCCCCTCTTAGTTATTCTAACAATCATTGGGAAGAGAAAAATTAGTTAGATAACCTTTAATCAACCATTTAGACCTCACCTAGTTCTTGAAAACTTCAATATCTAGGCATCCACCTAAAAAATTACCAACTAAAGAATTTTCAATCTTGGCAATAGATTTGTCCAAAGATGGGTCCAAAATCTTACTGTTAGAACCCATGTCAGAAAGTTCCATAGTCATACTTGCAAAGGCATAAATGATTCATTTATGGAAGAGATACTTCCACAATTCAGAGGGACCAAAGCTAGAGGAAGAGGGCCTACTTACCTTGAGAAAGAGACCCCCATCATTGATAGTTAAACCATGATTCTCATCTTTAACAAAAGGTGCAAGTTCAACATAAGGTCCCTTAGAAATATCTAGAAATGAGATGGAATAATATGAACATTGCTCCAAGAAGGTTGTATGAAGTAATCCATCAAGAGGTTACTTTGGGTGTCGTGACCTTTCCCAATTCTTGCAAATATTATACATTCTCCTTTGCTACAGGTTTTTCTCTCCCACAACTACTCTAAGAGCTCATTTAAAAAAAAAACATTATCCTATATATTTAATCTTTGTTGAACATGATGTCTTTTTTCTATTCACTTAAATGCTTAAGACTTATCCTATCTAATTAACAATGTTGAAGAACGTCTTTGGGGAGATTGTTAGTAGGGAATTTTCTCCCCCGGCCACACACTTGAATGGAATGACTTAACAACTATGGACAAGGATCAAAGACAACAAGAATCTTAGATGGTGAAAGTATGTAATACCTTAATGAATATATTTGAATTTGTACTTTATCAAATAATTTGTAGGCCTTAGGTATGTGATTATCAAATGTGCAAAATGGGCTATGATTAGCCAACCCTTCAATACAACTTCAAAGGTGGCAAGTGAAATATTTGAGACTTTATGTTAACACATAAACTAATTATAAAGATTAGATTGACCCTAAACTTTAACCTAAAATTTATTTATTTTGAATTCTTTTCCACAAACTATACTAATAAGCTGATTCAATTCAAACATCAATATGAAATAAAAACACTTAAGATGAAGACTAATCTTTAAAACAAAATATAAAATTTACATTATAGATTTTTTTTAAAAATCCATTAATAATATAAAAATAGAAATTAAAATAAACCAAAGAAACCTATTCTAAACATTAGATCAATAAATTAAAATAGAAATGTCCACGACAAGGTAACGAGGTCTTCGTTAAGACTGGACAAAAGTCTCATATAAACAATCCAATAGGAAGTCGGATTTCTCCCCCACAACCATTAACCATCCAAAAAGCATAGGAAACGAATTTATTGAAGGAAGATATTAAAAAATGCTTGACTTCAAGGTATAATGACGAGGTCATCATTGCAAGGGAAAGATGACATAGAATGATAAAAAGATAAAATAGCCAAAATACTTGAGGATGACCACAGTCATTACATTAGAGAAGAAGAAACACATTTATTATTACTTTAAGCACGGAAATTTATTCTGCCAACTTTGGAGTTGTTGAAATCTCACAGCCTTATTACAAGGCAGGCTTTATTAGTCATAGAATATGTAATGGTAGGTTTATTTGTTTTACGAACTGATTTGATTCTATTGTTCAATATTATTTAGAGCTCTTTCACAACATATGGTGAAGACAAACTTTTAACTCTTCGAAAATGTCGGTTGTAAGAATCAATTTTAGAATGAACTTCAACCATATCTTACAACACTGTAGATAGCCTGAACTCTTCGAACAACTTCTGCAAATGACAAAAGATCTACCGTGCAAGGAAAAACACGACCAAAATAAAAAAATTCTGACTAATAATGAATATGTATTATATGTGATCTTATTTGACATATTTAAACAAAACACTATTTTTTGTACCATCTTTAAAGTTTGTATTTTATCGTTTCAATAGATATTGACGGTATTGTTCAGCCATTGAAAAATATTAATCTCCAAAAAAAATATGAACATTGTTTGAAGATTTGAGTTCCAATTAAAAACAGAAACCATAATAAAAAGCCTCTGACACATATTCACGGGATTATATTCTCGCCCGTCATTCTTCCAAAGGGAGTTGAATATATTTTATTTTATAAAGAAAATAAAGAACTATATAAATTCAAAAATCATTTGTCTTTGTTATTACTGTCGTGTTTCAAGTTTTTAGATACTGCTGCAACGAGTCTTCCTTTCTAGTTTCTGCTTGTACATCCATCCAGTTTTTTATACATATTCCCTTTGATGCCGTGCTCAAGAAAAGCTCGTACCATCTTCTAAAGGATGAGATCCATTTTATTTTCTTCCTAGGATTTGGTATTTGATAGAGCCATACAGTCTTATAAATTAAGATAATTAACATCCAATTAGGAATGTCAGATTATGAATCTTTAACAAATAGTCGTCATAGGGCATAGTATGTATCCTTGAGGTACCCTGCAAACAAATCAATACCATAGGAATGCTTATACCTTAAATTTAGAGGTCAGCTCTCAGCTTTGTTGAAATGTATAGGTCTAATTAGTGGGACCTTATCTTTATACAAATTATGACGCCTCTAAGATTGTTTGACTAGATCTACATCCTTTAATGGCCAATCTTTATCCTTGTCTAACATGAAAGTCTCCTCAATATTTTTCTTGTTGATGTCAGTTAACCTCCTTCCATTATAGGATAGAATTTTTTGAGTAGTAGCGTTATACCTACTAGCTAATACCTTCATTAAATATAAATTGGTGAACGCATTCAGTACCACCAATCTATTGGAAACACTTGAATCTTGAATGTTGAGAGGGGGTTGAATCAGAATCCACTTAAACAATTATAAATCTTAACTTTCTTAATAATTCATTCACTTTTGAAACATGTATGAAAGCAACAAAAGTAGTAAAACCATAAACACAAG
>MU227313.1:1944993-1982007 GCA_018584345.1 Thuja plicata | reverse complement strand
TATATACACATGTGTGTATATACACATGTGTATATATATACACACATGTGTATATATGTGTACATGTGTGTGTATGTGTATATATACACACACACATGTGTGTGTGTGTGTATATGTGTATGTGTGCAAAAACAAAGTTCCAATTCCAATTCCAATTTTGTGGAACCAAACGCAAAATCTGCATCTTCTCAGTCATCTTCCAGGTGAACCAAACAGGACAGCCTAATTCCAGAATTCATTTTGAGAATAGCCCAATTGCCAGAATGGATTCAATTCCAGAATTGGCAATTCCAGCATGAACAAATTCCATGAAACAAACGGGCCCGAAGGAGTTTGCAATGATAAACAAACATAGAATTAGCACCAAAATCCATAAAGAAGAGTTAAATGAGCAACAAACAAAGATAAGTTTGCATCTCTATATACAAGGATGAAACCAACGCCAAGAGAAGATAAAAGAAAAATGCCTATGATGGCGCACTAATGCAACAACCTCAATCCCAAAATCATGCCCAAATAGTTCATAAAGACAACGCTAAAACCATGTTAATGGGTAGCCAAGAGGATAAATCTGAAGTCTATTCAGCAATACTTCATACCTCATGTTCGATTTCATTAAATGATAATGAGAAAAAAAAAATTCCAGGTTGTTATAAATTTGTGGTGGCCTCAAAATTTTAGTAATTTGCAAAGGACTTGCCCAGAGAAAGAACAAAATCTTGTTTTTATTATTATGTGGCAGTTATGAATCCGAGACGATAATAGTTGTTACATTAATTACTATGCATTCTAAGTTCTAACAAACAACAAATAGAATGACGTTAAAATACAAAATATAAATAACATCATAAAAATACACACAAAGCACTGAAAATTTATCCATATTTTGAGGAAATTATACCAATTTGTGTTTTATGTATGGAAATGTATTACTACAATACAAGTAGTGGTGAAATTTAGATGTTGCATGCATACTCACTACTTACATTCTTGGTCCGCTTTTGTGCTTGCAACTGTGAGTCAGCAGGAGATCTGATTTTGCAGGCAGCCAAATTGTTTACGTAGTGCATAATGTATTTGTCATTAATGGTCATTTGGCATTTACAACAAAACTATGTCTTGGTATAAGTTTTTCACATATCATATAGTATAGAAAATTGCTTTTGGATTCTTTGTATATTTTTTTTCCATATGATGTTTTAGATCATATTCAATCATCTCCAACAGATTCACGCCTCACTAGAAAATCTCGGTTCTGTCTCACTGTTCTCTTTCAATTTAGAAAATTTTGGTTCTGGATTCCCATGCCTTCTAATAATTGCTTTGAAAACCTTATGACCCATTGGCCTTGCAGTGCTCAAGCAATTTTTGCGCTACCAGTAGAATAATGCAGACCCTATCTGTTCATCTCATACCACATTTTGTATATGCTTCCCATACTGCCAACTTGCAGCCTTTCTGATCTAACAGTTTGTGTGACCCTACTGCCTTCTCAATGCTTCGCATATTGTATATAGTTTATCATGGAATTTTCAACTATAACATCTGATAAAAGTTCTCAAACCATTGTGCTTTGGTAGGTTCCCATACTTTGTTTACCCTGTTTGGAAACCAATCTAACCATTACCCGTCATGGATGGATAAATTTTTAAAAAAATGAACAGAATATTCAGCTTCTGATGATCACTGATAATGTAATTTATATTTAAAATATTTATATAAAAATAGTGGCATGGAATCACTGCATCTGTTTAGATTCATTATGTGCTTAGACAGGCTTGTGGAAAGCAAAATGTTGTTTGTTTTACATTAGATAGAGTGAATTGTTTGTAAGCACAATATGAGTCTCATATTTGTCTTGTACTTTCTGATTTCCACTATACAGGACAGTTGGAAAAGCACAATGACCTCTACAGATTCTAAACGAGGGGGAAATAACAACGCCTTTGCTAACTGTCAACAAGGGGGACATGCTAATGTGGTAGGTTCAGTTTCCTTTATCTAGCCTCACTCTCACTATATGCTTCCAACTACAACATATTTTCCCAAAAAAAAATTGTTCGGATTCGTTTAATCTTCGTAGCAGGTTTACAATTTTGCATTATCTCATTTGATAAATGAATTCTTTACATTGTTTTCTCAAAATTGTGAGCTCCCCGTCTTAAGTTTCAATAACTATTTTGTAGTTCAATGGTTTTCTATTACTTATTATATGTATATGTCACATATGTATCAATATTAATTTATATGTAACTAACTTTGTATTTATACATTCATGTACCAAATATTTTGCAGGATACTATGTCAAAGGAAATGAGCTCTACATGTTCCAACCAAGGAGCAAGCACTGATACTGTGAGTTAACATTAATCCTTGTTTGGAAATTTCATTTACAACCTCTAAACAAATATCTTTAATGCATTCAAATTTTTTCTTATACCTTTATGTATGTATATGTCTCTATTTTGGAGTTATTTTTTGTTTTCATTATTATTTATTTTATGCACATTTTATGTACCTATATCTATCTAAAAGAATCTATATGTAACTGTCTCTGTATGTATACATTCGTGTATCAAAAAATTTAGACTTCATAATAGCATTACCTAGATTGATGATAGCAACTTAGCCTCCTTTTCCAAATCTACCTTATTTCACTGAATAATTTTATTGTAGGCCACTAAAATGGATGCAATATTGACTACCAATGCAATACACTCCATCAATGCTGGAGATTTTCTCGCAAATCCAATTCTTCAAATCTTATCGTTCCAGAGGCTAACTATCTTTGAAGATCAGGACGACCGATACAAGATTGTATTGTCTGATGATAGTCACATGCAATTTTCAATTCTTCCTAACATATCCAATGACCTCTTCTTCTCAGACAAACTAAAAATACAATCAATAGTATCATTGACAAATTATGTTTGTCGGGCCACAGGAGATTCAAGGTGGGCCTTGACACCTTCCTTCTTAACTCACACAATCATTTTGTTTATTTGCATATAATAAAGATAACTAATTATAACTATTTTTAACCTCCTCTAATAGGACAATAATCATCTTCATGCTCGAAGTCATCCATCGAGACTACCAAATCATCGGTAGACCCAAGTATCTATATAAGTCTCAAGAGGAACATATTCAAGAAGACAAAACAATTGTCTCACCTAACAAAAGCACACAAATTGGTATCCATCTACCTTGCAAGGAACTTCCATTGCCTCAAAGTTTCAGCCCTATAAAGGATTTAAATCCTTATCAAAGCAGGTGGACAATTAAAGGGAGGGTTACATCCAAAAAATAGCTGAGACAATTTAATAACCAACAAAATAGTGGACATGTTTTCAGCTTTGACATAATAGATAATGAAGACATAGAGACTCGGATTGTTTGCTTCAATGACATTGCAGAATTGCACTATGATAGATTCCACATAGGATCAATGTATACCATTTCTAAAGGTCAGTGAAAGAAGCAAACAACAAATACAACAAGCTAAACAATCGCATGGAAATCACTCTTGACCACACTTCAGTATTGAAATGCTGCGATGATGAATTGTCAATTGCAACTGTTAACTACAACTTTAAGCAAATTAATGACATTGCAAACATAAGCAATAATACTTTGGTAGATATTATTGGCCTTGTGGTCACTGTTGGAGAGATCTCCACGATACAAAGAAGGGATGGAACTGAGGTCCTACGTAGGAGTCTCTAGTTAGTGATCATGTCATCCTCATCCATCGATGTCAACTTATGGGGTTCTATTTGCCTGACAGAGGGAGACAAATTAAAATCTTTGAATACTTTTCCAAGGATTGTTGTACTTGCTATTAGAAATGGGCATGTTGCAGATTTTAAAGGAAAAGTCATAAATAGTACAACAACAATTGTATTGACTATAGAACCTTCCATACCCAAAAGCCAAAACTCTACAGTCCAAGGTACCAACAGAACATATTGACATACCTTCATTTTCTTCATTATCCACACAGTCCAGTGGAACAACCAATAAGCTGACAATTGCAACTATCTTGCAACATTTGACAACAATAAAAGATTCCTTAGAGACTACAATAAAAGCAACTGTCAAATTCATCAAGTCTGATTCTTTCTACTACCCAACATGCCCACTAAATGTGAATGGGAAAGAATGTAAGAAAAAATGTATTCAAAGTAATGATAAGACATGGTTTTGTTGTAAATGCCAAATGACCATTGCAGAGTGCAACTACAAATACCTCTTGCAAGTAAAGCTTCAAGATCATACAAGTGCTATTTGGGTTGTCGCTTTTAATGAAGTAGTAAATAATCTACTACAAATGCCTGCCAAAGAATTGTACTTGTTGCAGTATGATAGCTAAGCTGACAGAACTACGCAAGACATCATCAATGCTATATTTTTCAACCCTTTTGTATTTACCCTCTCCATCAAAATAGATTTGTACAACTCTGAAGTGAAACTTAAATCTACCCTCACCAGGGCTACAAAAATGGACTTCACAACTGGATGTAAATCTTTGCTTGCTGAAATTTTAGAAATCTCTGCTTCCAAATAAAGCTACTGCAAACATCCCCCTCCTTGGTTTTGCAAGTGTTTAAACATATAGAAAAAATAAAGTACAATTGTACTATTTTGTTTTTAAAGCTATAATTTACTCAACTTGTAATACAAATTTCTCTACGGAGTTCTTTGTCATTAATCATAAGATTTATATTTGACTGCATTTGAGAATATTCCCATAGATGCTTATTAAACCTTATATTAAATAATTTAGTTTGCCAATTTCAACTGTTACTGTGATCTAAGGAACTTTGTTCTTCATATTGAAATATATTTATTTCTCCACTTGTAGCACTCCTCATTATTTTCTTCAATTTGTAAATGAGTTGTATCTATTATACCCTGTACAATACACAACTCTTGTACAACAGTTATTTTTAAGATAAAACTGCATTTTAATGTTAACGTAATCATATATTCTTGAGTTTTTTATGATAATATGCCAGTTTAAAACTCTTTGTATGATGCATTCCTCTTGCTACGATCTAAGGCTATAGGAATTATAAATAAATTGCCTCTGGATTTTTTTGTAAACTGTCATTAAAACAAAGCTTTCTGCAATAAAAATAGGGAATTTAATGCAAAACATTTCCTACAATTTCTTTTATTTTATGACTGCTGATTTCAGATTTAAATGATTGTTTAATTATTTTTCTTTTTTTTCCATGCTATTATTATTGGTTTCTTCAACTGGTTCAAGGAATAGTGGAGCATGTTTGATATAATAACATCATTCCTTGTCAACTTGTCAATTGAATGTCTACAACCAGTTAAACAATAATAAAATTGAGGAAAAACACTTAAACAATGCTCTATTTTTCATACTTATATTGATAACTCTTCAAAATTTAAAAAATTAAAAAACTATCTTTGCCTAAAATTCTCAACATGGAGCTTATACTCCATTCCTGCCTAGCTTAAAAAACCAACTGAATTGATTATGCATTACAATGAAGAGATAATGGAAGAAGTTCTAATAATCAGAATTCACTTTTTAGTTCACCCTGTTGACATCCAGTCTCCGAAACAAACTAACACATCACTCTAATCAAACAAACTGAAACCCGTGTCATCTTCAGACTTCTCTTTAGGTTCATGCTTCTTTTTCTCTTCCTTTGGAGTAGATGCTGCTGGCACACCAGCAGATTCTGTACTAAATGTGATAGTAGTAACTGCAAACTTGGTTGGATCCCATGAGCTTACAATGGACATTTTAAGGCTTAGAGTGAAAATTTTGAGGCTTACCATGGAAACTCTAACAAATTTTTTTAAGGCTTACTTGTAATAGAGTTCAAAATAAGGTAAAATCTAATTGCCTCAACTGCTTCTATAAAAGGTTCTCCTTCAAAGAATTCTTTTAAATTGGTTACGTGTTTGAGTTGTTGAAGCCTGTCATAGGACACCAAATTAGACCATGAGATTACAATGGACATTTTAAGGCTTAGAATGGAAATTTTGAGGCTTACTATTGAAATTCTAACAAATTTTTTTAAGGCTTACCTATAATAGAGTTCAAAATAAGGTAAAATCTAAGTGCCTCAGTTGCTTCTATAAATGGTTCTCCCTCAAAGAATTCTTTCAAATTGGTTATGTGTTTGAGTTGCTGAAGCCTGCCATAGGACACCAAATTAATCATCCAGGCTCAATATATTTTTACAATCATTTAAATCTGAAATGAAAAAGAAATAAAACTTAATATAAAATCCAGGCTCATAAAAAAGAAATTATAGCTATTAAGTTAATAGCTATAAAAAAATAAATTATAGCTATTAAGTTTTTACAATAGTTGTAAAAATTGTAAAAACTTAATAGCTATAAAACTTAATATAAAAACTTAAATCTAGGCTCATAAAAAACATCTTAATAGCTGTTAAAAGTTAATAGCTATAAAAAGTTCATAGTAACAACTTAATAGCTATAAAACTTAATAGATACTTTTAACAATTTAATTTTAAACTGTATAGATATTTTTCAAAATTTAAATGTTACCAGCAATGTTAAAAATTATGTATCGTGTATGATGGGAGAGGATCTCATTATAGTTTTTCCATTTCTCAAGTTTATGCTTCTCATTAATTTTATTTTTCCTCTGTTGTTCATTGTTTTCTTCGTACTACTCTTACTAGTAGCGAATATTTTAATTATACAGATATTACTATCAATTGCTGGGAGAAAGAAGGAAAATAAGAGAGACAAAAATAAAACATATTACAATGAACACAAGGATGAAATTTATACTAGGCATCTTCTACAAAGGTTACAGAAAATGTCATCTGTACACACGGAAACACCACTTCGAATAACAAAAACCATACTACCAAAAACAATAAACGACAGTTCACACAAACTCAAACCACTACCCTTGCCAATAATTGTATCTATATAGTACAACAACTCAGAATAGAAGAAATGAAAAGACAAAAACTGAACCATCCATCTCCATTGTCGGGAAATATAGAGAAGACCCAAAATTTTATGAGCCCACAACAACCACATGAACCTACTCTTATGCCGACTACTATTTTCACAACAGAGTTTTCAAAATCAATGAAACAATTCCGTCATCGAATTGATGCATTATCAACAATACAAACCTGCTACATATGTAACGAAAGCTATAGTGGAATGTCCATTAGAAAAAACACTCCAAATACCATATGTTCTAGATGTTTTACAGAATAAAGGGTACATCAATTATCTCTAGAAAACAACTTAGACCCAGGAAAACAACCAACTGTCCTAAAAAAACTCACCCAAGTAGAAGAAATGCTTATTGCTAGAGTAACCCCAGTTTTACAAGTGACACATGCAAGAGGAGGACAATGTAAATATTCTGGTCACATAATAAGTTTCCCCCAAGATATTTCAAGCATTGCCCGTCTTTTGCCTAGAAATTTGAAAGACCTTGTTGTGATTATACGCCGAACAAACCTACAAGGACAAAATTATGATTGCTATGTCAATAAACACAATGTTTTCAATACACTCAATTACAAAATCCAAAATGACCCATACTACAACAATGTTGATATTGACCTTGACGCACTCAACTTATTGCCTGAAACAAGCACTGACATATCAAACATGCTCCACAACTTGTCAATTGAATGTCTAGACACAACTACAACAATTGAACCTCAACCATCATTTGACGATAACTTAGACTTACAAAATACATCAACATTCATTCCCAAATTCCCAAATGGACAACGCGAGCTGCAAACCATTAAGACATTGCTAGGATTGCAAACCAATGATCCAAGCATCATACCATGGCCTGAAATCAATAACTCACCAATCAATGAATACAACACTGAGGGCCTATTTAGCATGGCTTCCCTCACACTGTTCCCAAATGGAATTGCACTCCCAATGCAAAATAGAACCAAACAAGTTCCCATGCATGAATACACTTTGCATTTACTAAGGTACTATGATAACAGGTTTGGAAGACATGTCAGATTCCACTATTTCATTTACAATCTAATTATGAGACACCGTAGCCAACAATAAACTACAATTTTCCTTAAATCAAGCTTACAAGACAAGGTACCAAACACTATTGAAGCCCTTCGACAACAACTTCACAATATCCCTGACAATCAATTGGCCAATCAACTAATGCGATTTGGAACTTCATTAAGAGGAACTCAAGCTTTTAGGAATAAAAGTCTAAAGGACTTAGCAACCATGATACACCAGCTAGGAACTCCTACACTTTTCTTCACATTAATCTCGACAGACACGAAATGGCCATATCTACATACATTGTTCCAATAAAATAGTAACCCAACAGTACAATTCTCGAAAAAAAACTTAATAGATAATATTGTTCAAAACCCACACACAACATCCTTATACATTCACCAAAGATTCACAATCTTCCGAGAAGAAATCATAGAAAAACTATTGGGGACAAAAGACTATTGGTATAGGTATGAGTGGCAACACCGGGGATCTGCTCATATACATGGTTTTCTATGGCTTTATAATTCACCAAACATGGACACAATCAATTGGAATAACAAATGCGAAGTAGAGCAGGAAAATAACTTCTTTGACAAATATGTTTCTGCTTGGAATCCCTGTACACAGGCCAACAGACAAAACATAATACATCACACCCTTAATGATGACCCTTGCCTACTAAACACTACTCAAATACTCTCCATGGATCCCCTCTTAGATTATGAACATATTTTGAATACTGTACAAAGACACACAAAGTGCACAAATTATACATGTTTAAGGAAAAGAGGAAAAACATTAGAATGTCGCTACAAAGCTCTGTGGCCAGAACAATGAACATCTAACTTAACATGTGACAACAACAAGAACATAACTTGCAATGCCACAAGAAATGATGATCGCCTCAACGTCCACAACCCACAAATGCTTGCAATATGGAGAGCTAATGTTGACTGTCAACCTGTCACTTCTAGAAGAGTTGTCCTCAACTACATCTCTAAATATGCATCCAGGGCAGAAAAAATATCTAAGAGCTACACTACCATATTAAAGAAAATTGCAGATACAAGCCAATGCGATGACAATGCTTTAATAGGATATCAAAGATTCATGATGGGAATAATTGCAGACTGTGTTATTGGAGCACAAGAGACATGTCACATGCTACAAAAATTGCCCCTCATAAGTTGCAGTCGCTCCTTCATTTCTTTGAATGTCAGAAAAAAAGTCCTACATAGAATCAATAATTCAAACAATGAAGAATAATTGACCACCACATATATCCAATCCTACACAGAATGACCGCCTGAGTTAGAGTCTTTATCTCTCATTCAGACAGCCCAAATGTACTCGTACTCTTCTCGACGCAAAAAGAATCAATGGAAAAAGAGAAAAACCAATGCAATTGTCAATGTGTACCCTCATTTCAACAACATTCCAGATGAAAATAATGAAAACTATGAGGCATTCTACTGGAGTGAACTCCCACTCTACAAAAAAATTTGCCACATCCCAACAGACATTGGCATTACAAAAGAAAACATAGTCACAAATTGGAAATCACTACAAACAAACAATTACTCGCCTTGGCGCATTAATAGAATTACAAACATGCCCACAGATGAAGATCAAGATGAAAGTGATAATGATGATCTCCAAGTTGACCATGCCACAGACCTATATGAATGGGAGTTACTATCCCAAATGGGTGCCTCCAAAAACTTTAACATAAATGAGCTTGATATGCTTGGTAGACAAGACATTGATCTTAATCACCCATGGAATACAAACAACATTTCTGAAGAACTAAATGAAAACGCTACAAACTTCATAACTAAAAGCAAATTACAAACAAATGTTGTACATTTACATTCACAAATAACACATCCAACCTACCACCTTGCCCACGAACAACAACTCACATTAGACATCATCATTAAACATCATATGAACCCACTTCAAAAAGATCCAATGTGCATGATTATCCAAGGGACTGCAGGCACTGGAAATTCATACTTAATTGACTGTATTAGAAAAAACATAAACATGGGAGCAAAAAATGGTAAAAAACTGTTACTCGCACTTGTGCCTACAAGAGTTGCTTCTTATAACATACAAGCCACAACAATCCACACATGCCTCCGAATTCCAATAAAAGATATGCATCCATTACAAGGCTAGTCTTTAACAACTCTCCAAGAAAACTTGAAACATGTCAAATACATTCTTATAGACGAAATGAGCTTCCTCGGACCAAAACTACTCATGAAAATAGACAATCGTTTACGTGAGGCTTTTCCCCATAACCAACAAAATATATTTGGTGGAATTTTAATCATTCTCATTGGTGACCTAGGCCAACTACCACCAGTAATGGATATCCCAATATATGCGTCACACTCTAGAGCCCTCATACTTTGGCACACATTTACTACTGCAATTACTTTGGACACAATTTTTCGTCAACAAGCCCATAGCCACTCCCAACAAAGCTTTCAAAAAATCTTAACATATATAAGAGATGCTCAACCACTAAAAGATGATTGGGAGACACTCATGAATCAAACAAATAAATTGCTATCAACCAAACAAAAAGAGGACTTTGACATATCAACCCATATATTTGCTACCAATGACTGCGCCAAATTACATAATAAAAATATGCTTAAACAATTGAACCTCCCAATTTCAATTAGTTTTGCTCAAAATTCTGCTCAAAACTATGCTGATCATAATGAAGATGACCAACTTCAGCAAGAGGTCCTTCTATGCATAGGCCAACAAATCATGTTAACAACAAACCTATGGATACAAACTAGACTTGTAAACGGATCACTGGGACAAATTACATCTATCATCTACGATTCAAATACAAGTCCTCTAAAACTACCAAAATATGTTATTGTTCATTTTGAGAATTACAGTGGCACAACATGGGATACACAAAACCCAAAACATGTTCCTATCATCCCAATTACCAGAGGCAACCGTACACAACTACCATTAACTATGGATTGGGCCATTACAATACACAAAAACCAAGGACTCACTAAAAAAAGCAACTATAGACATTGGAAAAAATGAGAGGCAAGGATTGACATTTACAACAATATCAAGAGTCAAATTTATTGACAACCTTCAGATAAAACCACCATTCTCTTTTGAAAGATACTGCAAAATGGAAAACAACAAATACACAGCTGCTAGGAAAAAAGAAGAAGCACGTCTACAACTACTATCACCCTTTCCACAAAGGTAACCACACATTTTTTTTTTCATTATTTCAAACTATGGTTTATTGCTCCACTTATATAAACAATTCTATAATTGCATTTTGCTTTTAAATTTACTTATTACTTCTTTAACTGAACTACAAATAAACATTACATCGTTCTTCAAACAACAACCATCCTCACAATTCAAAAGCTACAGTTATATTATGTAAGTGTACATTTACAAATCTTCTTTTTCTTTCACTAAAATTGGTTCAACAATTTAACTATATATAGTATTTATGTTTGTTTCAAATTTATGTTTATTTTTGGATACACCTATATGGAAAAGTGATATATGCTTTAATAAGAATGTGGTGTTCTCTTGCAGATCAAACAAAAGCATTTCACGAATTGTTGAACAACTTTTGCAAGCCTCACAACTATAACATATGACGAATGTTTACTGTTTTTCAAAAACCTCGATCACAAAGATCTTTGTTAACTTTGTAATAAATACGTATTTTACGATTGACATATTATCACCTCGCTATCATTGATTTGCTTTCCATAATTGTTGACAAGCAAAATTTTAGGACATGAATTGATGTTAATTTCAATTTGCAACATTGTAAAAAAATATACATATTCTTTCTTCACTATTTAGTAAACTTTATTAAGATCTTTATGCAAAATTGTTTTCAGATTTTGTATTATCTTTCTTATTTGTTCATTGTTTACTAAAGTTTATTCACAATTATATGAAAAATTATTTTCAAATTTCGTATTAACTTTCATTCACAATATTGAATTGTATTTTCTGTTTCACCTAACATTTATTTCCTTTCAATATTATGCAAAAAATTAACAACAAATTTCACACATATCACAACAAATATAACTTGCAAAAAACCATCGTAACCTAAAGTTTCTTAACTACCATTCCCACAATTCATTATATATACCATAATTCACCTACTTTAACTTTTGGGAATTTTAAAAATCCTATCAGCAGCTTATCGACGCACAAAAGCGCGCAATTGCTAGTTAAAGACATTCAATCCATTTCACACTTCTCTTCTCTCACACATCCTCTCTTATCCCAGAGTCATTTAAGGAGTAATTAGTAGCAAATCATTTTCGTTTGGTAGATTTTTAAAGGAGTAAGATATCTACATGTATGATTCATGCACACTTGTTTACTGTCTTCAATCTTTTACACACATTTATGAGGTTGACCTAGGTGAACATGTCCCCTTTAACATAACAATAATCCTTTAAATATAATTATAAACTACAATATTTACATATTAGAAAAGAGACCTGAACAAATTAAAATTACTTAGTTAAATTGTAAATAAAAAATACACATTAATTAGGGTTAAATCCCCCAACATAAAATGAATACATGACTATAAACACACAAACCTATAATCTCAAATCTTAAAAATTTTTAGATCTAACAAAAAATATAAAACATACTCAATAAAAAGATAACATTTCCAAATCAAAGACAATTTATTAATCAACTCTATAATTAAAAAATAAAAACTATGTAACATTATCATGGTAATTTTAAGAAAGGTTTTATATTTCTTTACATTATTTAGATTATTAATAAAACAACAAAAGCCTTTACTTTCTAGTACTTGCTTACAACATAGTACTTAATTCATTTCATTTCTATACCGAGTCTTCATTTTATGTTTTGTGTTTTTCATTTTACTGTCTGTAATGATGAACAACATCAGGAGTTGAGCCTGCGAATCGTTCGACCAAATTCCACGGCTGAATTTGACAAATATTGGCAATGGTGGGTGCTGCATCCGCCTTG
This sequence comes from Thuja plicata, assembly GCA_018584345.1. NCBI lineage: Eukaryota > Viridiplantae > Streptophyta > Pinopsida > Cupressales > Cupressaceae > Thuja > Thuja plicata. Next base: position 1,968,921 of record MU227313.1, on the reverse strand, counting down.
TTCCTTCTGGATATGAAGGGCCGTGTCCTTATCTGGCGAGATTATCGTGGCGATGTCTCGTCATCTCAAGCAGAACGTTTTTTCTCAAAGCTCATCGAAAAAGAGGTACTCAATTTGAACGGATCTCATTTGACCTCATGTTCTCTTTTCAGATATTCATTCAATTAGGCCGATAATTTTAGAGAAGTATAAGTGAATTTTTGGAGTGGAGCCCATGATCTTTTAGTTACAGGAGGACATCTGAAGATCAGTTGGCTTTCCTAGGGTTTGATGGAAGGATAGGTTATGTAAAGCAGTGCAATAGAAAAGAGTAAACGGAAAGGAGATCAAAGAAATTTATGATAGTCGCTGGGATTTTTTTAGATCGCACCTAGAGCAGATCCGCTTTCCTTTTTGTTTTGAAATGGCGAACGCATCTATATCTGGGAGCAATGATTCTCATTTTATTAAATATAGCTATTGTTGAATGCAGTCCAGGAGTTATGAAACTGCAATAATTTTATGTTAATTTCCCTCATTTTTCAACTAGGGCGGGTGACAGAATTCATTCTTCTGTATCACAAGTATACAATATTACCATTTCTAACCACTGGTGCGAGTGAATACATTTGTGATTCAAATCAGGGAGCTCTTTTACACAGGTCTATTGTGTTATTGCTGCACACTGGGCCTGAACCCAAACAGATCTACTCTATCAGTAGACAACAAATAAATCAATTACATAAGAGTGCATATTAAAAGCAACAGATCTGTGTATGAAGGCATATTGTCGAAACATTTTGGATGAACTGCATAGAAACTTCTAAGCATTCGTCCAGAAAAGCTTAGACAATATCAATTATGTAACAACTGTTAACTTTAAATTAATGTTTCGGAATGTTAGCGTTTGAAATCTAAAAAATCATACAAGAGTGAAATAGTTAAACTGTCAAAAACCCGTGGAAACCTTTATTTTTCTGGTAATAAATTAATTTGAGGAAAAGGTTTGTCCGGGAAGGTATATTGCCGAAGCTGTTTTGTTAAGTACAGAAAATATTAAGATATTATCCTAAATAGTCTAGACAATATAAAGTATATAACAAATGACATTTTTTAGCTGATATTTTGGGAAGTTGGGTTTTAAATTTATTTTAATAACCATAAAATCAACAAATTCGACTAAAAATTTCATTGCAAGCTTTCAATTTCCAAAGATAAATATTTTTGACAGAAGAATTGTGCAGGTAAATGTTACCTACGTATTGTTAATATTTAGGTAATGGTCCTTTGCAAGGTAGAGACCATAATTTTTTTCCATATGCATTGCTGATATTTTGCAGTCATTAGGAGAAGACGTGGTCCCACTCAACATAATATATTCAACTTTTCTCTACAATTATTTCAAACTTTGCGTCGAACACGACAAAAACCATCAGTCAAAGAGAAGAGACTTCCACAATCCATGATAGTAACAAATTAACACAATCAAATCCAGAAATTGTTAATTTGTTAAAAACCATCAGTATTATATTTGTTAGAAAAGTTCCTATGCGTAGGTTTCCATCTGCCAAAACACTTATAAAAAAAAGAGCTTGGTACAGCAAACTTCCTGCTCTCATTTGCAGTGCCTGCTAAAATTATCTGGGAAAATTCACTTTTCTCACTATTCAAAATATTCGTTGAAATCACTAATGCAGGGAAAAACTAGAGGCATATGCTCCTCCATAGGTACACACCCTTACAGTTTAATTTGTTCGGTGGATTTTAAAATGAAAGCAATTTAAAGGAATGGAAAATTAAAATAGCATAGCATTTAATTGACCTGGATTACCATGCTAATGATATGATCTTATTGGGTCGTTGGGTTTTCTTCTAGGTCCTTTTATGCATGTCTTTTAGCCATATTTGTTGTTTAACTGTACTGGTTGGTACCTAAAAAATATATATAAAAATAAGAAACAAGAAAATGACCATAAAACAAGTACAACTTGCTTTTGCCTATGCTTATAAGATGGTTTATAGGGTAGAATTTGTGGTATTAGCAAATACAGTTTGAATCAGCAATAAAAATAAAAATAATAGGCTTGTGCAATAGAATAGTCCAGATGGGCTTGGGACCTGGCTCGATTGGCTAGAGCTTCTTTTGGTAGGCATGATGTCATGAGGTAAAGTTTCCCCCAACCCACATGGTACTGCAGGACGTGTCATGCCAGCGTCACTGGTCATGATAAAAAAATTACCTTGCACATTGCAGTTTGTAATATGCAGTCTAAAAAACCAGAATAGCCCAGACATGTACTTGCCAATTTAGTGAACGGCCTTCTACACATCCTATATCTATATGCTCTCTAGAAAGCTTAAAAAAGAAGACACCCTCAGTGAAAAAAAAAGTATAATATCTACATGCAAAAATATAGCAATCACATGTATACATACAAGGCGAGTGCTTTTATTTTTACCGTTTTGTTTTTGTCTGGTAAACTTTTTAATGTGAACAGTCACGCTGGCATGGCACAGCCTCTGGCCCCACGTGAAACACTTTGACTCGGAGCTATGAACTGGTGAAGCCACAAACAGGGAACCTCATCCCCATTTAACAAAGCTAAGACTCAAACCCACGAGCACATTGGATCAGCGAAGGCACAAGCCCACGATCACAAAGGCCCAGCAGTGGTTTGAACCTTGGTGGGCAAAGCAACACCACCATCACTTGACCAACACACTAAGTGGTGAACCCCATTTTTTATTTTACTAAGCAGTAAAGGAGGTATTACTGTTAATTTTTGTCAATTCGCTGTCCATATTTTAAAGATCCCTCATTTGAATCCTTGTAACTGCCTCAAATCCAGACCTGGGTAATTGGGGATTCTTTAGTTAGTTTCCGTGTTCACTTTTTTTTTTCTTTCTATTGAGTATAATATATAAACATCACCATTTACAGCATATAGTATATGTTCACCATCTAAAAAATATAGCTCTCGGTAAGGAGACAGGTCTACGGAGATTACTACACCATCAAGTTACATTGAAACAGATTACAAAAAATAATACATAGTTCATGTCTCATATGTCATTGCCCCTACGATCTACCCTAGCAGTCCAGCCTTCAGTCCATTTAAGGATCTTATCATCTTGAACAACAGCTCTAGGTGGAGGAGGAACAACAGCTGGAGGTAAAGCAGCCACTGGATTGGCTTGGGCTGGATCTCCTTTTTCAAGTGCAGCTTTCTCCAACAAATCATGCAGCTGCTTCTTCAAATTACCCAAGGCCTGTTCAAAAGGTGGTGTCTCTGTTTGTGTTTGGGTAGATGTGTATCCATAAGCAATCTCCTTCCTCAAAACTTCAACAATTCCTTCATTCAGCAACTCCAGGAATTTCTTCTCTTCCAGTTTCAAAATGATAGTCACCTGCTTAGAAATGTTATGATATATGAGCCTCCAAAGAGACTCAGTAAGGTTTCTAGTTCTACCATTAAACTTGTCTTCATTACTCATTTTCCAAACAGACCACATAATCTCTACAGAAAGAATAGACCAAAACAAATTACTGTTGTTTTTAAGGCCCAAGAACTTCCCAGAAAGAATATGCAATAAACTGAAGTTATGGTGCAGATAAAAGCGAAAGATTCCCCAAACCTCTTTGGCAAAGAAACAGTCAAAGAATATATGGAAAACAGTCTAAAGATTTTTGCAAAAAGAACATATATTTATATCCCCATCCGGCTTCTTGACAGGTAGTTTATGCAGAAAGAGACTCCACATGAAACAAATCTTTTTGGGTTCAAAAGGTAAATGCCACAGGCTAGTTAGATGTTTATTCCAGTCCAAGGGTTCAAGGTTCAGGCTCCACCGGGTATTAAGATGCTCAAAAATAGCATGGCTATCAGTCAGGAATTTGTAAATAAATTTGGCTAGGGCAGGCAAGTACCATTAGGCCATCTCAAGGAGGAGATTCTATCATTCTTGATGTCATAGTCCGTAGGAAGGTTCAACTTACAACATGCTTCTCTCAGCATAGAATAGGTTCTCCTATGAGATTGGGGGATTCCAAATCTATCCTGCAGTTCATGCCAATTGATAATTCTGCCATCATGGATAATATCAGAGAAGTAATTTTTACCCTTTCGAGTCCATTTCCTAGTAGAGCAGACTTGGATAAGAGCCAAAGGCTTCTCACCATGCTTGAGATTCGACCAAATAGATTTCTCTCCACATATATTGTCATTCTCATCAGTACATCCGTTGTTTGTAATCAGTTTTCTAACATGCTCCCAACTCTTCTAGATTGCTTTGAAAATATTGGAGCCTGAAACTTTTATATTAAATTTACTAGACAATAGATCATTAATATGGAGTCCCTTCCAAGAAGAGGATTTAATAGGAACAGCCCTGGCAATGTTATTTCTTACAAGCACCTTCCAAGGCTCATCCCCCAGAGTGGCTTTGGCAATCCACTTAACAGCAAGAGTGAGTCCTTGTGTTCTGAGATCTTTTAGCCCCAATCCCCTACTCTCTTTGCTCATAGTACATCATTGCCACTTCACAACATGTTTCTTTTTGGTTCCCTTCCCATTAGACCACAGGAAGTCCCTCACCTTTTTCTGGATAAAGTTGAATTGAGCTTGATTAAACAACCAAGCCGAAGCATAATATATGGTGTAAGAAGAAAGGACCTTTTGGCAGACTTGGGCTCTCCCAGACAGAGAGAGATACCTAGACTTCCAGTTGCTGAATTTTCTCTCAGTTTTATCTTTAATCCAGTTCCACATTTCTCCCAGATTGGGATTGACTGAAAATGGGATACCCAAATATTCAACCTGATGGTTGGGGCCTCCCCAAGCGAGACCAAATCTGTTACACCAGCTAGGAGGTTGCTCAACCCATCCTAGCATAATAGACTTAGACAGTGAGACCTTACTTCCAGATGCAACACAAAACAACTCAAGCTTGTTCATTAGCTTGCTAACATTTTCCTCAACAAGCTCAATAGTAATTGTTGTATCATCAACAAGTTGAACATTAGATATCTCCTCTCCATTGGGAAGTTCTATATCCTTCACCTTCAGGGAAATAGAATTTTCTCTAAGAATATAGTTCAAAGCATTTGCAGCAATAACAAATAGTGCTGGTGGTAAAGGGCACCCTTGTCTGATTAACCTTGAAAGTACAAAGGCATCAAACCTCACTCCATTCACCTTCACCCTAGCATTTGCATCATTTAGGAGAGTTAGGACCATCTGACAAAAGAAGTTAGGGAACCCCAGACTTCTGAGCATCATAGAGATGAACTTCCATTCAATCCTATCATAAGCCTTTTCATAGTCAAGGAGTAACATGCAAGCCTGTTGTTTCGAGTCCCTAGCCCAATCCATAGCCTCCGAAGCAGGTGATGAGATTCTCCAAGATATATCTGCCTTTCACAAACCCAGTCTGGGTGAGGTTGATTATATGAGGAAGCACATTCTCCAGCCTAAGTCTCAGAATCTTGGCCAATATTTTTGTAGGAGACATTCAATAACGTGATAGGTCTCCAATTTTTTATCAGCATTTTGTCCCCATCCTTGGGAATAAGCTTGACGAGCTCAGAGTTGATGTCTTTCCCAAGAGACATGTTGTCAATGGCTTCATTATAGACTTGGAGGAGTTCCTCTACTATCCAACTTAGGTTATCTTTATAAAATTCCACAGGGATTCCATCAGGCCTTCTCATTACTTAGCTTCTGAATAGTAGCGTTTATTTCAGACATAGTGATAGGTTTGTCAAACAAGGCTGCCTCTTCCAAAGTCACTTTTTTAGGAATGATGCCACTGATTTTTGATCTGGCATCCTCCATGGTTTGTCCAATGTCTTCAGATGTGAAGAGTCTTTTATAGAAATCTGCATAAGCCTGTAGGATATCCCTTTGAGAATTCAATTCTTTGCCTTCTTCCCAAATTGAATCAATCCTCTCTCGAGCCTCTTTTGATTTGAGGATTTGGAAGAAGTATCTAGAGCCCTTGTCCCCGTGATTGATCCAATTAATTTTGGCCCTAGTTTTGGCCCCTTGAATCTTGTAATGTTGGATCCTCCCGAGGCGTCTTTGGATTGGGCCACTGACTCTAAAGCAGCAAGATTTGTTGGGTTACTCTACAGGTATTCTTCAGCCTTGTTAAGGTTATCTTGAAAGTCAGACCAATCTTTGTCTATCTTTGGTTTTCTTTTTGCCAAACACCTGGAACAAAGCTTTCCAACTATTGAAATTTTGGGACCATCTTTCAATAGCAGATTGGTGCTTGACAACCACTCTATTGAACCATTTGAAAATGCTAACAGTAGAAGCAACATCTTCATCTTTAAGTGGGGCAGTGTTCAAATAGGAGCCATCTTTCTTCGCCCGCTCCCTACCAGCCTTCCCAATCTGGAAAATAGCAGCAATAACAGGGTGATGATCCGATAGGGTGTAGGGAGTGACTTTAATAGAAACATCCCTGTCGTCTTTTCTAAAGCTGAAAACTTCCCTATTAACATAAAATCTGTCAAGCCTGCAGAAAATTCTGTTATGTCTAAGGGTTTCATATACCCTTATAGTTGGTTTACAACCTGCTAAGGGATCAAACAATTTATGTTTGCTGATCATTTTATACCAGAAAAATTTCTCATTTCCCTTCCACTCAAACTTATTTCCTCCAAATTTGTCATAGGCTGCCTCAACCATGTTGAAGTCACCTCCCACAATCCATGAGATATTAATCATTTGAAACATCCATCTCCACAGTTCCGGTTCTATCTTCTTGATCATTAACCGCATATTCATTACCAATGCCAATCTCTTTCCCATCTATATTTAGAGAGATCCACACCAGTCTATTACAAGGGGAGCATCCCTAATTAGAGATAAATTTAGCCCATTTAGGCCCTACTAAAATAGAAGCCCCTCCCTTGCCCTTCTGGTGAGAAGTAGTGAATGCTTTGGCATCTTTCCAAATACATTTCAAGCTAATATCCAATGAGAATCTGACAACCATCACTTCCTGAAGCAATAGTATTTTCTATTTCTCTGTTCATCATGAGGAATCCCTTAATGATGTATATCTAAGTCCCCTGACATTCCAAGAGGCACAGTTTTAATCCATAAACATCATCATGAATGTTTCCATGGGAGCTTTAAAGCTCTTATAGCAGCTTGGAAGCTGCTTCCTAGGATGTTTAGGCTCTCTATTGATATTGGATGATCCCGCATGCCTTCCTCTTTTTTTCTTTACTATGATCTCAAATCCACCATTGGTGTTGTCTAAGGTTCCCTTGCTTTCTACTACCTTTGTGGTCCTAACTTTCCTTTTCTTTTTCTAAGCCTTAAAGACAAACTTTAGGCTCCTGTTGGGCAGCCTAATAAAGCACAATAGCTTTATCATTGATCTCCCCTTCCTCCAACTTTTCTACTCTAAAGTCATTTGAAGAAGGCTCATTCCCCTCGACCTTCTAGGTTTGATTGGTACTGTGGGTGGGAGCTTCATAGTTTGGGATCAAAGGTGGGTGAGGCATGAGAAGGGGTAGTGGGGAGGGATAGCAGGGATGACAACAAGCTCAAAATCAGGGAGTTTTTCTGCATTGCCATATGCCTCTTGAAGGGCATCCAAACCATTCGCTAATATCAAAGCATCAGAACACTTATCAACCAATTCAACCCTATCCACACTCCTTTCCATAGTCTCATCAACCTTCGGGGCACTACCACCCATGATATCTACCACATCCATGGGGGAGGGGGGAGTGAGACTCTCCTCAAAAGGTTTAAAATTCACTGAGTGGCACGGGGGGCGGGAGCACCCTCCATGTCTAGAAGCAAGGTTATCTCTAATCTTAGGATCAGAGATCTTTCTAATTTTCTCAAGAGCAAGTTGTTGAGCATTAATAGTTCTGTGCTTGGGCAGAGGAGGAGAGGGCTCCAAACCAAAGGTAAGGGAGTTAACATCCGACATACTGAGCAAGTCAGGGGAGCCTTTAGCCACAACTTCCTTAGTCAAGGTAGACTTCAATGAGCAAGCCAAATTTAGTTGGTCTAGCTTATCACAAACGACTTCAGGATCCTTAATGGGTTTAGCAGTAGCAATATTACAGGAAGAATCATTGCTAAAAGCCACGACGTGGGTCGATTTGGCTTGAGATTGTTTATGACCTTTATTCTTATTCTTCACATAGGGTTTAGGGTTAGGAATGACATTGGATTTGAGCAATGGGCAAGAACTCCTCATATGGCCCTCCTTTCTGCATAAAAAACAAGCATTGATTCCGCCAAGATATGTAATAGGGCAGGAAAAACATGATCACTCAAATCAAATTGGATCTCTTTGGGAAGATCAAGACCCAAATTGATAGACACAAGGACTCTAGCATCAGTGTGTGGGAGGAGGTTGTCGGTCTTGTCAACCCTTATAACACTTCCGATGTGTTCGAGGGCCTGGGGAATGTAATGAGCCCAACTTGGCTCTATCTATGATTCAGTGTGATTTGGCACAATAATGACAGTTGTCTAGCAACTCCTTATTTAAATAAGCATTTGTCTAACACAATTCCTTAATTCCACATATTCAATTCAAATTTATATGTCTGAAGTAGCACATATAATTAATTCAAAGAACCTAATTAATAACTTCTGGAAATTGCAACTGCTGGAAGTTGTATTTCAAATATATTCAAACATAATTTAATTTGCACTATCATCAAGTAAATGCAAATTACAAAGTGTTGGTAAATACTGTACACCCATGCAGCTTGTAACTCCAAAGAAAACGGCTCACGCCACCCTTCACTTCCACGTATTGGCTATCGTGGTTTCCCCAAGGCTGTTCACCCGCGAACTGTATGTGCACGCGGCTGGTCTGCTGGACACGGCCACCTTGCTGTGTGCTTCTTGCCTGCGCAAGGGACAGATAACGCGTGGCCTGCAGTATGGTGATGCCGCTTCTCCAAAGCCGCGGCTTGGAGTATATACCCGCGCGACAGTCTTAGTAAAGATGCCACCCCCACACACAAGATTCACTCTGCAGCTAATACGCAGCCTTCAAACATGCACCGCCCAACTTATAACAAATTCGGTGTCCAGCATAAAGGATTTACCTTTCACAAGCATTCGATCCAACCCTTCCTCAAATTCAGAATTGATCTCTTCCTCCAATCACAGGCAAGACAGTATGAAGGAAGAATGCAATCGATTATACAACAACAATCGATTGAGGATTAGCTCAAGAAGAATCAGTCTTCTAGAAACTAATTTGATCCTCATAATTCAGCAAGGGCTTAGAAAAATAGAGATAACTCTCAAGACCAGATTTTAATAAAATGTATTCGATGCCTTGCTTCACAAATGAGCCTGTATTTATAATTCCTTGGTTGCCACAGTTTCCAAAAACCATCATCAGTTAACTGCTCTTCATAATATAAACTTCTAATTCATTATAATAATAAAGTATTATTATTATAATAATATAGCCTTATTATTAATTAATAACATATCGTTATTAATTAACACAATTAATTATCAAATATGATTCTAATGATAATTCCTGTATCACCTACTGTAATGACTGAACAACATGGTCCTCAACTGCACTGCCAAAAATGGCAACTGCCACAAATAGACTATAAATAGTAAGTCCCCAGCCCAAGAACTGCGCACTGAAAATTGGTCTGAAGCACTGACCACTGTCCATACCGCCTTGTCGGAATAGAAACTGACCAAATGACTTACTAAAAATAGTAAGTCCAGACTTACTAAAAATAGCAAGTCTGCCAACTGTGACCCTCAAAACTTGGCATCAACTCACGAGGGTCGCGATGATGAGCTGACCAAGCCGCTGCCAATACCTGCTAAAAATGGGGTCATCACAGGGAATGAGATTCCACAAAAATGGTGGCAAATTACCAATAGACAACCACCGGGGACATGATAATGCCAGAATCTCCTCTTGAATGGTCTCAAGCAACCAAGAGATTGCCCTAAAAGTACATGAACCGATTCTCCAAAATTGTCTTTTAGTAATCTCTTTTTGACTGTTAGGGTTTGTCAGAAAAAAACATGAAATAAGCCTTTTTGAAGCATTCTAAAGTAAGAAAATTGGAACCCTAGACATTTACCCCAAATGTTATGCATCCATTCATTTGAAAAATTGCTAGATGGAAGCTGGGTAAGCTCCTAGGCGGCTAGGAAAACAGCAGTATTTTTTAACCTATCTTTTCCATGTCGATTTCCATGGCCATTTGCAAATTTGGTTTTATAATGAAGGCACTGGTAGAAGAAACCTTACCTCCACTTTCTCCTGGTGCCTTGGTTGAGCCCTTTCGCGGGTTGCTGGTAGAAGCGTGCTCCATGGGATGGCAACCAAATCCTCCAATTCCTCTCTGAAAGACTTCGCCCTAGAATCACCCGCAACTGGAGTTTCTGATTGCAAGACCTGAGAGTTATGAGTGTTACTAGGAGTAGAAGAACCCATATAGGGTCGATGGCGATTAAATGCCGTAATAAATGCAGGATGGCCTTCCACCAATGGGGAAGGCCTCCTTGAAAAACACACTCTGGGCAAGTTGCAGAGCGCCCTCAATCTGAACTCAAATTTCCGTGTTCGCTTTCTTTAAAATTGGTAATAAAGTTTCTAACCATTTCGAGGGATAAAATGCTTACATGTATCTATTGATAAGAACTCTATTGAAACAGCGGAAATAACACAAGAAACTATGCTTGCTGTTAACTCATCTGTGCTATGTGCATTGTGCGCTTAAAAATAGATAAGGAATATTTACATAGAGCTATGCACATTATTTAAAAACGTGTAGTAGGCCCATGTCACTGGGTATGGCATTCAATAAATTACATTGTCTCATATGAATACATTTATTAAAATACACTGTCCTCTGTTGTTATGTTTCATCTCTTATAAGGATGAACTGGCCATGTGTGAGTGGATAGTTTCAACTTATGTGTTTGACAAGTTTTTTGATGGAATTACATGGACAGGGTGATCCTACTTTACAAAATCCAGTGGTCTATGACAATGGGGTGACTTACATGTTCATTCAGCACAACAATATATACCTTATGACAGCATCGAGACAGAACTCTAATGCAGCTAGCGTACTATTATTTTTACACCGAGTTGTGGATGTAAGTTCAACAATCTGTGCTTCTCATTCACAATTTATTTCTTGTTTGAGGTTCTATATTCAATTATCAAATGAGACATTACATTTAGGGAACTTACTGAAGCTGTAGAGCCGAGGATTCTAGTGCATACATATAATGCTTCTATTTGCAACTATTGCACCATATTTAGCTGTTTATTACAGTAAACAAGAATTGTTAATGTTCATCTTTGTTTTCTGCTATGATTAGTGTGTTGCAATAACTGGTTCATATGTCAAATTTAGGTTGAGTTCTGGATTGTTATGTGTTATTTCTGCAGGTATTCAAGCACTACTTTGAAGAGCTCGAAGAAGAGTCTTTGAGAGACAATTTTGTTGTCGTTGTGAGTGTACACATCTATTTTTAATCCGAGTCACAGAGGGTTCAGAATTCCTTTAATGAATTATTTGAGACTATTTTATCATGAATTTAAAATTTGAAATATTTGTATATCATTTCACTGCTTGTATTTCCCCACATGCAGTATGAACTACTAGATGAAATAATGGACTTCGGGTACCCTCAATATACAGAGGCAAAGATTCTTAGTGAATTCATCAAAACAGATGCTTACAGGATGGAAGTCACTCAGCGACCTCCAATGGCTGTTACAAATGCAGTTTCCTGGCGTAGTGAAGGAATACGATACAAGAAAAATGAGGTTGAAGGCTAATCCGGATTTGACTTTGTGCTTTCCTTATGGCAATTGATATTTCACTAACTTTGTGCTTTTAATTTTTTCTTAAAGGTCTTTTTGGATGTAGTAGAAAGTGTAAATATTCTTGTGAATAGCAATGGGCAAATTGTGCGATCTGATGTTGTTGGAGCACTGAAGATGAGAGCTTACTTGAGGTAGTTTTTTCCACCCCTTGCATAATCTTATAATTGAGTCCTTTTAGAAATGAAAGCAAATAGACTACAGAGAGGAAACATGGAACTGCTTCCCTTAATTTGCTAAGTAAATACCCTGTAAATTTGAACCAGGTTTTTGGAGAATATTATAATGTTACTGTACACCTCTTTTCTCAAATATGCACCTCACTTGCAAAAACACCTTGAAATAGGACAAACCACATCTACTAAGCCAAAAGGCCCATGTATGCTATACACAGCTGAACGAATAGACATATCTTGTGAGAAATGTGAAAATGAGAAATGAAATGTAAATGGGTTGGGATTGGCAAGTGGGAGTTCTCAGATTTTATGGTTAATAAATTTTTTGTGTTTATTCGTATGTGGTAGAATTATTAAGTACCATCATACAAAAAATCTACAAATTATTCAACCTTTTACAAGTACAAATATCATATTCATATTTATTGTTATGATTTAATAAATAACAAATTTTGTTAACGGGACAACCAACTTAATTGCTGGATACTTTCGTTTCAATAGATGACATGCTTCAGCGAGAATAAAACAAATATAGAAGAATATGGAACTGTGGTGAGTGGTTGAACAGAATCCAATCTCAATGGAGAGCTTAGAGTGGCAGATTAAAAGTCAAAATTATAATGGGCAAATGTTGAAATTTTAGTGGAAATTAGGATTTCTTTTTAAATGTTATTTTGCTGATATGATAAGCCATCTGTTGCAGGCCAGAAATGACATAAGAAACATCTATTCATCAGAAATATTCTTTTTGGGATATGATGTCCTCTATCGGTTTTGTTTCTGTCAACATAGGAATCCACCTGTTTGCTGAAGAACAACTATGTAATTTTCCCTCTTTTTCTTATAATTTAGATTGTTTATGAATAATAGTGTCCAATCCTAATAGAAGTTCAAAATTAGTACTACTTCCTTGTGAGGCAGTTTTGTTAAAACTAAAAGTAATGCTAAAAAGTAAAATGAGATACTAGATAGTGTTCTTTGTCTTTTTCTTGAGAACTATTTATTCTACATGAAGCTGGATTATGCTGTTCTGGGTCCCATACCCAGACCAGGTCCCATTCCTACGGTTTGTAGGCCTTGCCTGGGTCTGTAATAGATGGATCTCGGTTGACTTTTGTCAGGACACCCGGGCCCTTGCCATATCAAAAGGCTGAACCTGGATCCCACAGCCCATCTTGAAAAAAATCATAATGAAAAAATACAAAAAAGGAATAAAATACTGATATGTTTAGATCTTTAGATGATTTATATTATTATTGAGTTCTGGAAGTAGTTTGACTGCTAACAATTTCTCTGTTTTGAACATGTCCCATAAATAGTAGACCATTATAACTTTTGATTTAATATTTAGCATTGAATTATTGATTGTGTTTCATGTTTAATTTAGTATGTTTTTTTTGCAATTTTTTTCTTTTCTTTTTTTAACAATTTTTACATGGCTGCTGAAACATTACATAGCTAGCTGTTAATGCCAAGTGTACCCTGATTCACTTTTTTTCAGTGGGATGCCAGAATGCAAACTTGGACTTAATGACAGGGTGCTACTAGAAGCTCAAGGCAAAGCGTCAAAGGGTAAAGCAATTGATTTGGATGACATCAAGTTTCATCAGTATGCAATCAAGCTCATTTTCTTATTCAATTCCTTAAATTGTCATTACTTTATTTTATAATAAGTTATAACAAGTTCTTGCAAATTCCTTTGGTGTTGCACTTAGTCTTTTTTCCCTTGAAAAGGCATATGTTAAGTTCTATTTCTTCTGGCAGGTGTGTTCGTCTTGCTCGTTTTGAAAATGATAGAACTATATCCTTCATACCTCCTGATGGGACTTTTGATCTTATGAACTATAGACTTAGCACACAGGTTTGTTCAAGAGGAATGCAGTTGTCAAATCTTTGGAGGTCTGTTATGAAGGGTGTGGATTACTTCTAGAAGTAGGTTTCATATTATATATTTTTATCAATTTGCAGGTAAAGCCATTGATATGGGTTGAAGCTCAAGTAGAAAAGCATTCAAGAAGCCGAGTAGAATATTTGGTGAGAGCACGCAGTCAATACAAAGATCGCAGGTTTCAAGTTATTCCTCTGGCTTATAGATGTCATTATTTTATTCTTTGCTTGATCCTTTAATTTTGATTGTTAGATCTCATTTATCTTCAGTTCAGATATATCTTTCAAACATGTTGGCTTCAGGGAATGGTTTGAGTATGACTGGTATTTCTGTGTATGTGCTCATTTGTTTTGCGTTTTCCTTCAACTTTGCAGCACAGCAACAAATGTTGAAATTGAATTGCCAGTACCAGCTGATGCATCTACACCCCATGTACGCACATCAATGGGTTCTTCTGCGTACTCCCCAGAGAGGGATGCATTGCTTTGGAAAATCAAATCATTTCCTGGTGGGAAGGTATATCTTGCAGGTTTCATTGGTTTTTTGTTCTAGGACTGTTAACAATACTATGGTTCTGGACCCTGATGTTCTGGTATCGTGATTGTCTTATTATGTGGGTTTTGTTTCAGGAATATGTATTGAGGGCTGAATTTAGCCTTTCTAGCATAACTGCTGAAGAAGCAATCCCAGAAAAGCGGGCACCTATTCGTGTCAAATTTGAGATACCATATTTTACTGTATCAGGAATTCAGGTCATTTTTAACTTTAGTTTACGAATATAGATAATCTCTTAAGGTCCTTAGCACGATTTCTCTGTAATCTTGAGCTGGTTCAGGTCTTTCTGGACCAACACTGTAGATGCCCTCACAAGTTAAATTTATAGAGCAGAAACTCCTGACAGAAGTTATTTTTTTTATTTTGGGAGGTTCTAGACTCCATTTAAGTCACCACAGTGTTGGCCCTTTTTGTGTGGTCACTTCCATATTTCTGATGAGAACGTGTTCATTGCTTATGTTTTTATTGACCTCAGGGAAAATCATTATGCTTTTTATATACAAGCATCAAATATTTAGCTCCACAAGTAACTTGATGCATTGAATAAATTGTTGAGGATTTACATTTGGCTCATTTAGATGAACGCTGCTACTTTATAACAACTCTCTGCTGTTGTAATTCTTTACTGCAGGTCAGGTATCTGAAAATCATTGAAAAGAGTGGATATCAAGCATTGCCATGGGTTAGATACATTACAACTGCAGGTGAATATGAACTAAGGATGATCTAGACTAAGTGATACCTGAGAAGTGTTGTAAACGAGAGAGAAGGTTGTATTTGGTCATTCTGATGGCTTATTAAGTTGTTTTCAGTTTCGAAATGAAGGATCAAGCAGGTGGATGTTATTTTACTATCCACCTAACAGCTGAGTGTAATAGTCTTGTTAAAAATCATCACAAATTTGGTTTTGCCATGTTCATCATTCTTTCATCTATATATTGCTTTCATGTTTCAACTGTAGTTTCTCAATCCCACCTAATTTACTCTTCAAGAAAAAAAAAACTTTGGAACAACTTGTGTCGTGAAGTCTTTTGTGTGATTGCAATTGTTTTTAGGTGTAAGAATCATCATGATAATTCTATATTCCATACAGTAAAAGTCTATTTTGAGCTTCACAGAAATGCATCGACTTACATTTGTTGTGGTTACACAGCTTTGTAGTTATAGAGCCCAGAGCAGTTCTGAGTAGTCAGTGATGCGATACTTAATACTGACGGATTGGTTTGGATGGTTAAAGCCCTGGAGTATTTTTGTTAATGTAAGAATAAACCTAGACTCTATAATCTGGCAATGCAACTATTTCTGGTATCTCTAAAACAGGAAGTTCTTCATCGGTATCTCATTATTTGATAATAAAAGTTATTATTGTTTCTCTACAAACTGACTTCATTGTTGGCGGTTTGACTCTGAGTATTGGATGATATCTTAACTTTTGTTACAACTGGGAATATGGTTAAGGGGATATCTTGACTCTGAGTATTCTAGCCCAATCCTTAGGAAGTCACTTCTTAGATATTAGAGAAGCTCCTTGTAAGCATCGTGGAGGGTGTACTGTGCCTCAAATTCAATTAATTTGTGGGGAATCTCTCTGCCCGTCCATGATAATGTCTTTAATGTGCTCAGTACATGACTCGAGAATAACCATACTGTGTGACATTATCTGTCATCTGCCCATTGTATGATATTGTTTATGGGCATTTTCTCTGCACATGGTATGGGCTGGCCATAATGTTCTTAGCACATGGCTTGACAACAACTATAGCATATATAATCTATATTGTCTGCACATTGCACCGAGATAGGTTTTGCTTATAATATAACTTCATTTAATCTATATTCTTAAATGCTCCGATACAATATTTTGCGAAAGAATTTTTTTTTAAGATTATAATCCAAATTAAATAAATATAATTCTGAGTGACATTCCATTTGTATCTTCCCTTTTGCTGAAAGCTTGATTTAGAATTAAAAAGTAATGTATTAAGGGTAAGGCTCCCATGGGGACTTTGAGAATCTACTTTCATAGAGCAGGAGGTCCCATGAAACAAAACCAATTGTAGTATGGGATTATTTTGAATCTTTTCCAGAAAACTGCTAGTCCCTTACTTTCTAGCTTTACATCTTTCTGCTGGTGAAATTTGAGCAGGATTGGTAATTGTCCCACCAGCTTAGGAATTTTTCCTGCTACTTGTCAATTAGCCAGTATTTTAGATTCCACCAGAAAAGAAATAGAAGGAAAATGTTGTTAATTATTAATATTTTATTTTCAGCATTCTTCATGAGACCACCTTCCCAATATCGGGGCTTAGAATTTGAAGCTGGACTACTCTACTAAACTCATGAGATCACCAGCTTTAAAATATTCTTAAAAAATCTCAACAGCACCTGGTGAATCCCCTCCATAATGATAAGACCTTACCATAATCCATTTTTATAATGCAGTGCACAACTTTCTCCAAATAGGACATTGGAAGGAGGATAATTTTAAATAAAAAGCATTGACTTGTCCAAAAAAAAACTGGCTAGCTCTCTCCAAATTGGGTATTCTGAAACTGTTTTTGTGTCGTGAAAAATCTAATGCATTCTCAACTTGCAATATAAATGGCATGTTTAACTCTTGTAATGGCTATTGGCATTGCACATTTGATGAAGAGAGTGTTTTGTGTTTCAGTTTTTGCAAAATGATGGCTAAATTGACTAAATTGAATTCTGGACCTATGAAAGTGGGGACAAAATAGTTGTCTCGAGATTGTTTGTTCAAATTGTTGTGTTTTCTCCTTTATCAACATTTTCTTTCTCCTTTTCCTTATGCTCTGAGCTTTTTGGCATGAAGTGACTTAGATATGATCTAACAAGTCATAAATATATTAGCGAAATTATTAATAAAATTAATGAGAACTGACATTTTAGTATTGACCTATGGCATCAAATAATGTCTTTTTTATTCAAACAATTATTTGTTGGGCCTGTTAAAGAAATATGGTAGACCTGTTTTTGAGAGTATGACTTGATTCAAATATTTAATTCAAACAATTATTTGTTAGGACTGTTAAAGAAATACGGGAGACCTGTTTTTGAGAGTACGACTTGATTCAAATATTTAATAGCCAATCCTATTATAGAAAACCCAGTTTTCCCAGTAATATTAACCCATTCAAAATATTCGTGTACTTCAACTAAATCTTCGTTGAGATATTCTACCTTCAGTATTAATCTTCGTCGAGATATTCTACCTTCAGTATTATTATTTTTAAAATTTTATTGTTTTAAGGCTACTTTACAGTAAGGATTCAAATTTGGAATTGCATGTGTTTATAGTGGAATAGATAGTATTTTGTTTTTTATAAAAGCAGCAGTAAGAGGGTGCTGGCCCGAGGTACATAAACAACACTATAGAGAAGAATTAATAGCATATTAACCAAACCTAGAGTGCAAGTCATAGTTAAACAACACAATCATCTACCTCTATCAAAAACTAAAATAAAGAAATCAAAACAACAACACATATATGTTTAGTATAAAAAAATCGAGTTAAGAATATAGAACTTAATCATTTTAAAAATGTGTCATGCAGGGCTGAAAACCATCATTAAAGTTTTAGCATTAAAACTATAAAAAAAAATAAACCATAGCCTAAAGGGCTAGCTGCGACATCCCCAGAAACTAGAAAATAGTATTTTGTTGGATGTTGTATATTTTTAACGTTTTATAATTAAGTAATATTTTATGACAAAGCCATTGTCAAAAGTATATAAAATGTCATTTATTAAATATTTTTTTTAGCTTTTTAAAAGCATAAAAACAATACCTCTTAAAATAATTGCATTATCATATTTTTTTTTTTTAACAAGGACTATAGAACAATTTACAAAGCAACATTTTGAAATTCATTTATATAAAGAGAAAATGAATTTGCTTTAATATAAAACTCTAGGGCAGCATGATTAAATCATAACAAATATATAAATATGTTAAGATTCATAGTTAATGTCATTATATTAATTAAGTTGTTAAATTAAAAGAATAAAGTAATAATATAAAATTGGAAAAGTAATCTGTCTTAATTTGAATTTGATCTAAATTTGTAGGTTTGAATTGCGGTGTGTTGATTTAACCTTTTTAGGTTTTAATTTTCTTTTAGATTTATTTGATGTTAGATATATTATTGTTTTCTAGTGTTCAAGAGCTTGTTAAGTGATGATTTCTTTTAATAAGGGAAAAGTTGAAAGACAACATATTGTCATGCAAAGAATGTCTTAAATATTAATGTAAGTAGGTATTGCGGTTATAAATGTAATGATAATATAGGTGAATGTTTCAAATGTACTTGTGATATTCGGTTAGCTTCTCAAAACTAAAATATAGGTAATATTTAAATACAAACTGACACATAATGGCTAATTAGAAAAGATAAGCACACCCCAAGGCTTGAATTTCAAATTTAAAAGATTTAGGGTCATTTTTGTAAATCAATCAATTGACAATACTAAGTGAAGAGGGGATAAATTTAGGGTCAACGAGTCCCTTAGAGTGATTAATTAAGGCCCAAACTATGTGTTAACTTTCAATAGAAATCAAGTTATCTATACACTTATCACCACAAAAGGGATAACCTAGTTGAAATGAATCCAAAACAAAAAAAAAAGTGTGCTAAGCATACAATTTTCACCATTAAGAGTATTATGATAACAAACAAATTAGTAATAGGCAAACATAAAATCTAAATTAATATTTTTTGTCTAATTAATTTGAATAAATTTAAATTGAAGTTTTAAAATAGAGATCTTGATTGAGAACACAAGAGTTGGTAGGGAAATTACAATTTTTGTTTCGTTAATAGATTATTTAAACATTTAAAAATGCTCTAGTACATATCATTCAAACCAATCATTATCAAGGTACAATACTTTAGAACTCTAATACCACATTTCAAGTATGAATAAATTTTATCTGATTAAGATAGTGTTATTGTGAACTTGCGTTTATTACTTTTTTTTGCATACCCACTCTGATATAGCTGTTTGACTTAGATGTGAAATTAACCCTTG
Source organism: Thuja plicata (assembly GCA_018584345.1). Lineage (NCBI taxonomy): Eukaryota > Viridiplantae > Streptophyta > Pinopsida > Cupressales > Cupressaceae > Thuja > Thuja plicata. The sequence goes on along the minus strand of MU227313.1, from coordinate 1,949,401 downwards.
CTTTTTAAAATTCAATAATTTCTTGCTAGTTGTTGTGCTTATTTTTTTGCCTTACACAATTGACATTTTGCAAATTTTTTTAGGATAAGGTCTCAATGTCCGCTAGTTTTTAATGTCTATATTTATTTAATATTTTCTAAAAACAACGTGACCATATGGAAAAAGGAGATCCCATCTAGAGTGACACTTTTTTCATGTTACATGATGTGTTTTAAGGTAACATATTATGCAAGATGTATGAAAGATCCTATGGTGACTTTGTAATGCATTAGGGGCTTTTTACTAAGTAATGATGCATAATAGCATTTTTAAAAATGTATAATTTCTTTAAAGTGGAGCACCTCCTTTGGCAAGTGGATTTTATTGCATTAGGATCCCATACTAAAATGCTAACTAATTATGAACTTGGGCATTGGAATTAATGCGCTCAATTTGGATGTCCTCTTTGGGCTCATGAGTTTGACACATGCTTTTGGAAACCATTTCATGGTTTTCAATTTTAGGTTTGCTCGAATATGATATACCTAAGATAGAATTTTTAGTATCTAATTGTATTTGCATGGGGTCATTAATTTCTTGATTGATCACACAATGAATCATTCAACACTTTTTTGTTCGTACAACCAAATACATTGGTATTATTCTCCATTCTTTTATCCTTATGGGTATTATGTGTAGCTTGCATGAGGAAATTAACCACATTTACATGCTTAGATGTTGATTTGTCAATCTACTGATATGATAATTTTGAGCCCCAAAAAGAGAGATGATTTTGGCACTTCATATATAGTGCGTGTACAATTGCTACTTGCCAAGCAAGAGCTAAGTAGACTTCTGATTTTGATGTTTAATTTCTACTTGTCCGTATATAATTGGGTCAAAATATTGGGCACAAAATGGATTCAACAATCCCTTGTGATGTGTTGAAAATGCTTATGTAATTATGAAAGAGGAATGTAAAAGCTAGGGCAAAGTATGGTAAAATAATTTTTAGCATATACAATAAACCAAAGATCAAATATGCAGACTTTGACTATATATTTGAAGAATATGGATAGAGAGGAACCTGCAGGCAAAGTCTAGGGAAAAATCAAAGGGACATTGGTGAGTAGATCGACATAGTCGTGGACTATGTTGATCAAATTGACATAGTTCTGACCTTTTTGGATCTACGAAACAAGGTTCTCTATGTCTTTCAATGCTCAATTTGAAGCTAGATAAATGTGTATGTAACCTTCTATCTGCACACAAAAAGAGGCAAAATTTTAGGTTAATGAGGGTTTGCCTAGGTCAAACCCTGATTTAGGAATTAACCTTGAAATTAAAATAGAAATTAAATGGCGTTGATATGTAGCAAAGGCTAAATCTAAGAATTGAAATATCTTATACCTTGTTGATGCAATGCTCTTTGAATGTGATCATAAATGTTGATGCAATATCATGACTCCAGAAGATCTAAAAGGAAATCAACCATAAACATTTGCTCCCAAGATGGTTGTTGAAGCTTACTAAAAAGCTACATGTGAAGAAGAAGAGTGCTTTGAATGCTTGATGCTTGAGTGCTTGAGATTGATGTTTAATTTAGAGACATGGATGATGTGTGGATGTTCAAATGAGGGGGTATGCTTTCTTTTATACCTCTCCCTAGAATTTTGAATTTGTAATCTTAAAGAGAGCTAATAGGAAAGAAGTCTTCTTGTTCCTGCAAACTAGTTGTTAGGGAATTTGAATTTGGGCCCTGAGTATTGGGACTAAGTCGCCTCATGAAACTTTGTCTTCCCAACAATGGTAAGAATCAAGATCTAAGGTCCAAAATGTTGTGGTGTTGTCTAAATTTTAGCCAATGTGAGTTAGAATGAATAGGAATAGGCATGGGATGCCATACAGGATAAAATGGAGCTTAGGTGAGAAAGAAATTATATAGGGATGCAATTTATGATGCAAGAATCCCAAGGATAACCAAGAAAAGCACTAAGTAAAGGTAGAGTCAACACATAAAGTGGAATGTGATAACAAATGTCACCACCTAAAGTGGAATTTCTCCTACATCATGTGCAAATAAAGGTGCAAAATCCTAAGTGTCTCAAATGCAAACTACTATGCAGTGCACTATCCTAAGTTTATGCTTAAGTAAAGTGCAATTAAGAATATTTTATTACACCAACATCCACCCTTAAGTACAACTTAGGAAAACATACTTAAACTCACACTGATGGATGGTAATGCAAGATGGGTCCCAGCTACTAGGTCATGCAAGGTACTCATGTACAATATGCAAGTACAAATGCAATGCAATATCTCATTAAGAGGAGAAAGTGAGAAAACTTCATGGGACAAAACTCTCCCCTAAAAGAGAGATGGAAACAAACAAGATGCATGGATGAAGGACTCAAGAACCCCCTAGGAATCCATACATCATGTATATACAATCAAGTACCGCTCCATAGGAAAGAAATAAGGAAAAAACAAGGCCATCCCCCATAATGAACAATTTCTTACAAATATGGTAAGTGCTTGAAGGCAAAATATAGTCAAATGCCTATAAACAACATTTATCCCTTTGGGAAGAATATACACCAAGTATAAATGCATGAATGCTTCCCATTCTGGATAGGAATTAGGAAGCAGAGGCCAAATGAAGTATGATTATGAGGTCTCTAAAATTGTCTCATGTGTCACCATGTCCTTGGATGAAGATGGCATGAACCAATCAGGAACATGCTTAATCACAATAGAAGCTGTCAAACAAGGAACCAATGGTAATTTATTGCGAATAAGCTCCAAAGACTCAAATGTATTCTCTAAATATAAAGATACCTCCTCCAAACACTATATCAACAAATCCACAATCATGTCTGATGACATGTAACTGATTGAATGTTTGAAGATGTTAATTTGATCACCGAAATGCAGAAGTATAATGCAAGACATTAAATCAGTTAATGGATTGTATTGTCATTGATGTCAACTTGATATAATCTAATCGGTTATAAAAAAAAGTGTCAAAGACTTCAGAGAATCAAAGAGAAAAATATTATGCTATCAGTAATGCATAAAAGACAAGCATTCACAATGTGACTTCAAACACCAACGGCTAGTGGAACCCGACGGACAGAGATCACCGAAAGTCAAGTCACAGTGATGCCCGAGCAAGAACACAAATGAGCATTGCCGACGAGCAGAATCACAAGCATAACCGACGACCAGAATCATAGTGTAAACCGAAGGAGAAGCCCGAGGAGAACTAGAGTGTTGATCGAAGCTATCAAAGAGTTAAAACACCAAAATTAACTTGAGTTCAGAAATGACAAAATGTCTAGCTGGCAGAGCTAAATATGGACTTAACTGGTAGTTATCATTATTTTCATCGACAAGATAAAGCCAGAGATAAGTAAAAGATTTAAAGTTGTTTTGTCCAATTGGCAAGAAGATCTCTGCGAGATAAAACATGAGTTTTTCTTTAAATGTAATTGGCTAAGATTGTGGATAACGCCAAGATCAAGAAAATCAAGAACCTAACAACAATGATATCATGTCTATAAAAGAGACAACTTAATTCATTATGAATTGAGAGGGTGAATAAATGAAAAGAGGATGCTGAAGAGAAACTTCATACAGTTCTGATCAATCAAGCTGAGAAAAGAGCTAAAGTTTTCGGTGGACACCGAGCAACAAAGCACAACATCATCGAGAAGAACTAAAGTGTAGCAAAGGTATTAACAAAGATATATTGATCAGATTAGTTTTATTAGATTACAATAGATCTGAAAATCTGTAAGTATAAGTTGTATATGTGAACAGATCATACTGTTTCAGTTTAACCATTGATTCAGAAAGTCTCTTAACCGAGCAGGATTTAAAGATCCTTTCTATATTGAGATACATCCCAAGGAGTATCAAAAAGTTTGATCATGAAGACAACATGAGATTCCAGAATCCAGATACCTATTGATAGGCCAAGTGAGTGTTTGATCAAGGAAGGTAGCATAAGAGATGCTTGATATCAAGTGACAAACTAAACTTTTAAACCCTCTAACAAGGTCACACCTAACAGTGTGTTTGTAACCTTTAACAGGGTTGGCTCTTCACCGAGCTCACTTCAGAAGAGTGAAAATTTTGGGTTATCGATCCCAAGTGGGTTTTCCCTTAACAAGGTTTCCATGTTAAAAACCCATGTGTCAATGTGTTTATGAGTCATTACTTTACTATTTTGCATTACACATAGCTTAACGGGATTGATCGGTATACTCTAGATAATTTACTATCTTTCAGTAAATTAACTGATGAAGGTCAAGGTAGGAGGATCCCCAATGGAGATGTCCTAGCCCCCAACCAATAACCACACAATGGAATATAAATAACAACACATAGATTTATATCCACACAATGCAAATACTCATAATAGAAT
>MU227313.1:1929995-1944354 GCA_018584345.1 Thuja plicata | reverse complement strand
TAAAATTACTTATATGGCCTGTAATAGGCACCAAATTCCTAAGCAAGGCCGAGCTCCTCCCAGTCCATGCCAAGCAACCAAGACCATGCCAAGTTCCATTAAATACATCAAAACCAATTACCCAAGATCCAAGTAGGTCCACACAACTCCACCAAATCCCTCACACATGAAATAATTCCACACAAATCCATCAAATCTCCCAAACATGCAGGATAGCCAACTACCCTGGGATGCTCCTGCATCATTAACAGACTGCTATTCGGTAAACATACAACATAAGGTTTAACAAAGCATTCCGAGCAGTAGTAATTTGATAATTATATTTGAAGGCATTCATCTTATAGGACTGAAGATAACTAGAGGCTTAATAATGTGGTACTAAATTTCTGGGTTGATTATTGGAATTTTTTTGAGGCCACTAATTCACCCCCCCTCTCAGTTATTACTAACAATTGGTATCAGAGCTTGTGTGCTTAGAAAGGGATTTTAACAACTAAAGCAAAAGATCACAAGATGAATAGATGAGATGTGCCCAAGTTGAATAAAGACAACTTTGCATCATGGCAAAGCAGAATAAGACTCCACCTATCAGGTATTGGAAATGATGTTACTCAATACCTTGATACTGAATATGTGTTTCCTAAAGGACCTCACACTCTTGAGAAATTAAGAGTGAATCATGAGCATACTTGCATGATGATAGCACTCGCATCATCACTTTCCAATGCTGAGTTTGTAGATGTCAAAACCAGCACCTGTGCAAAGACAAAGTGGGATAAGTTGAAGCTGGTACATGGAGGAGATACCAATGTACTAAGAGCAAAGGCAAAAATCCTAAGAGGGAGGTTTGATGACCTAAGGATGAAAGAAGGAGAAAATATCACTCAGTATAGCTGTAGAATCAAAGAGGTAGTCAATGCTATCCAAGGAGTTGGAGTTGTACTTGAAGAGGAGACAATGGTAAGTAAAATCTTGAGAACCTTACTGCCTATATATGCTATTAGAGTTTCTGCTATTCAAGAAATGAGAGCAGTTGCAAACAATATAGTCACTCTAGATAGTATGATTGGTAGACTGATTTCATTTGAGATGAATAACTTTGATTATAGTGTCTTACCATCTATAAAATCTCCATTCAAATATTCTTTAAAGATAAGTAACTCAAGTCATAGACATGCTATTAGAAATGACAGTGACAATGATAATGAGGATCAAGGACTTGATGAGATTGAAGCACTAATGGCCAGAAGATTACAGAGAGCCAAAGGTAGATACAAAGGTAAACTACCACTCGTATGTTTCAATTGTAAAGAGGTTGGACACTTTGCTGCAAGATGTCCAAACAAAAGAAAAGATGACAATGAAAATGACAGATCATATGAGAAGAAGTTTGAGAGGTGATAACAGAGATTACCGAAGCAACTGGCAATCTGACAAAAGAGATACCCAAGACTACAAGGACAAAGGGAATAAATCTTGTTACCTAGCTGAGAATAGAGTTGATGACACTGACACAGAATTAGAAGAAGACATTGAGATGGTATTTGTAGCCATGAAGGATGATTCAGACGAAGAAGATGAAAGGTATGTAGAAACTGCACTCATATCTAAAGTTAGTAAGAATGATGTCTGGATCATAAATAGTGGCTGCACTCACCATATGACCGGTGATAAAAAAAAGTTTGAGAATTTTGAATACTATAATGGTGGTTCAGTGAGAATGGGAAATGATACACCTTGTCCAGTTGAAGGTAAAGGAACTATAATGTTGAATAACCTGATAAAATGTGAAAATGCTTACTGGGTAAAAGGACTGAATTATAATCTGTTAAGTGTATCACAGTTGAATAATACAGGTCACCGAGTGGCATTTGAAAATAAGAAGGCAAAGATCTTCAATGAATCAAAAAGGTTGATTGGAACCGGTGAGCAGACAAAAGGTAACCTTTTCTATCTTGATGACACTAACACCACTTGTTTAATGGCTAGAAACGAAGACATATGGTTGTGGCACAAAAGATTATGTCATGAAAATTTTGACAACATGATAAAGATAAGAAACAAAAGGAATGTTAGAGGCTTATCGAGCATGACTAAGCCCGAGCATATCATGTGCAAGAATTTAAAAAAAGGTAAGATGACAAAGTCTAGTTTCAAGAGTAAAACCCATAAATCTAATGCAATTATAGAATTAGTCCATACAGATCTATGTGGATCCATGAGGACAAAGAGATACTATGGAGATAGGTATTTTAATCTCTTTGTTGATGATTATTATAGAATGATGATAGTCACGTTCTTAAAAGATAAAGCAAAAGCATTTGAGATGTTTAAATGGTACAAGGCTATGGTAGAAAAACAAAGTGAAAAGAAATTGAAATGCTTAAGGTTAGATAGAGGAGGGGAATTTAATTCAGATGAATTCACTAACTATTGAAATGAGAATGGAATTAAAAGACAAGTTTCTACACTGAGAACACCACAACAAAATGGAATTGGTGAAAGGAGAAACAAATCAATTGTTGACTGTGCAAGAACATTGATGATTGAGAAAAGCATCACTAAAAAATTCTGGAGGGAAGCTGTCAGTATTGCTGGCTACACATTAAATTGAGTACAATTGAAGAAGGACACAAAGAAGACACCCTATGATCTTTGGTATGGTCACACACCCAATGTAAGTTACTTTAGAATCTTTGGTAGTCAATGTTATATTTTGAAGGATAATAGAAATGGAAAACTTGACTCCAAAAGTGATGAAGGTATCTTTCTAGGGTACTCAACCAAAATCAAGGCTTATAAATGTCTTAACAAGTCATCTAACAAGATCATTGAAAGTGAAAATGTGGAAATAGATGAATTTGCAAAAAATAATGATAAGGAAAGCATAAAAGAACCAGAGGACTACAACAGGGTTGTTTATACAGAACTTGACACTCTACCCGAGCAACAATATATCGCTCCTGAGGAACAAAACATTGCACTTGAGCATCAGGCTGCAATTACCAAAAATAAGGAAAATCCTCAAGATGATGTTCCGAACAATGGGGATCAGAACGAAGGTATAGAAGATGATCAGAATGATGAAAAAAGGGCTGAACCAAAACTTGCCAAGTATGTCAGAAGGCATCATCCACAGAATCAAATAATAGGAGAAAAGAAGGCTGGAACAAGAACAAGAAGTAAGTCACTAAAAACTAGATGTTTACTTTGTGATTATGAGCCTAAATCTGTTAACTCTGCACTTGAGAATGAATAATGGGTAAGTTCTATGAATGAAGAAATAGAACAGCTTGAGAAGAAAAATACATGGACACTAGTATCGAGACCAGATGCCAAGAATTTCATCGGTACCAAATGGATATTCAGAAATAAGCTGAAGAGAATGGAGAAGTCACAAGAAACAAAGCAAGGTTAGTATGCAAGGGATATGCACAAGAAGAAGGTATTGATTATGGAGAAACCTTTGCACCCATTTCTAGACTAGGAGTTAGAATCTTACTTTCTTATGCCGCATTTAAAGGATTCAAGGTATACCAGATGGATGTCAAATCTGCATTCCTAAATGGAATACTAGAAGAAGAGGTATACATTGAACAACCGGAAGCGTTTGTTGATCCAGACAAGAGAAACATGGTATGTAGACTACATAAAGCATTGTATGGATTGAAATAGGCACCTAGAGCCTGGTATGAAAGACTTCACTCCTATCTCATTAGCATAAAATTTTTTAGAACAAGTGAAAATAGAAATCTGTACTTAAAAGAAGATACTGATGGTAATATTCTGATTGCTGAAATTTTTGTTGATGATATCATTTTTGGGGAAAATGAATTGCTATGAAAATTCTTTACTAATGAAATGAGAAAGGAATTTGAAATGTCTATGTTTGGGGAGATCAAATTCTTTCTTGGTCTACATATTCTTCAACAAGATGCAAGCATATATATCACTCAGTCCAAATACATCAAGGAAGTGCTGAAGATATTCAAGATGGAAGATTCCAAACTAGTTGGAACACCTATGGCTACCAGATGTAAGATGACAAAAGAAGACAAATCCAATGAGGTAAATCAGACCTTATATAGATCAATGATTGGAAAACTGATGTATGTTGTTCATACAAGACCAGATATAGCACATGTAGTTGGAATAGTTGCAAGATTCTCTGCTAATCCCAAAGAATCACATACGACTGTTGTCAAGATAATTCTGAGATATCTGAAGAACACCGAGGACTATGGCTTATGGTATAAAAGAGAAGGAAAAATTGAGATACAAGTCTATATAGATGTTGATTGGGCTGGAAACATTGATGACCAAAAGAGCACAACTGGAGGAGCATTCTTCATGGGTGACAGACTTGTCACATGGATCAACAAGAAGTAAGGATGCATCTCTCAGTCTACTGCAGAAGCAAAGTATGTAGCTACTGCTACAAATTGCTCTGATATTGCATGGATCAAACAATTACTGGAAGGTATTAATATGAAGATTCTTGAACTAGTAATTATCTATTGTTATAACACCAGTGCAATTAGCATTTCTAAGAATCCAGTCATGCATGCTAAGACTAAGCATATTGCTATCAAGTATCACTACCTGAGAGAACAAGTGCAAGCAAAGGAGGTGATATTGGAATATGTTCAATCAAAGGAAGAATTAGCTGATATATTCACCAAGCCAATACCGAATGATACATTTGAGTACCTGAGATAGAGACTAGGTGTCCAACCCTTGTCTATCAGTCAGTAAGCTGACTAGGAGGTTGCATTAGCCTACACATAATCTGAAGATCATTTATGTTGATGCAAACACTGAGATGAACAATAAAAGATAAATATGTACATAGTAAGGTACAAGTATGCACCGAATACCAGAGAAATTGTATTACTGATGGATAGGGAAATTAAAGGACTATATTATATAAAGGGATGAAACATGATATAGATAATTTTTTTTTGGCATTGTTTTCAAAGGGAGAGATTATCCCATTATCAAAAGGATAAAAATGGAGAGATTATCTCACTATCATAAGGGATAGATTATCTTATTGAATCATAATGAAAAGATTATACCATGAAATGAAGTTCTTGAAAATCAATATTCAAAGGGAGAGAAATTGATTACATATGAAATATCCATCTAAGGGAGAGAATTAACAAAGGGAGAGAGTTCATACAAGAGAAAAATTGTTGTCAAAAGAAAAAAGAGATTATCAAGAAGAGGAACAGTCAAGGCAGAGCACATGTCAGGACAGAGACATAAGATGCTACATCTATCCAGTGAAGGGATTGAAGATTGAAGACAATGATTCTGCAAGAAACAAATCTAAGCTATCTGAGCTTACTGAAAGCCATACATTTGTAATAGTTACATTAGGAAATCTTGATGAAACTATTATATTTCACATTGTATTAGTGATAGTATAGTATGATAATGTAGTATGTTTCCATCAATTCCAAAGGGAGAGTTTGCTGACATGTAATTGATTGAATGTTTGAAGATGTTAAGTTGATCACCAAAATGCAAAAAGATAATGCAAGACATTAAATCAGTTAATGGAATGTATTATCATTGATGTCAACTTGATATAATCTAATCAGTTATAATCAAAGTGTCAAATATTTCATAGAATCAAAGAGAAAAATATTATGCTATCAGTAATGCATAAAAGACAAGCATTCACAATGTGACTTCAAACACTGACGGCTAGTGGAACCCGACAGACAAAGATCACCGAAAGTCAAGTCACAATGATGCCCGAGCAAGAACACCGGTGAGCATTACTGACAAGTAGAATCACAAGCATAACCGATGACCAAAATCATAGTGTAAACCAACGGAGAAGCCCGAGGAGAATTGGAGTGTTGACTAAAGCTATCAAAGAGTTAAAACACCAAAATTAACTTGAGTTTAGAAACAAAAAAATATCTAGCTGGCAGAGCTAAATATGGACTTAACTGGTAGTTATCATTATTTTCATCGACAAGATAAAGCCATAGATAAGTAAAGGATTTAAATCTAGTTTGTCCAGCTGGCAAGAAGATCTCTGTGAGATAAAACATGACTTTTTCTTTAAATCTAATTTGATAAGATTGCATATAATGCCAAGATCAAGAAAGTCAAGAACCTAACAACGGTGATATCATGTCTATAAAAGAGACAACTTAATTCATTATGAATTGAGAGGGTGAATAAATGAAAAGAGGATGTTGAAGAGAAACTGATGAAGAGCAACGTCATACAATCCTAATCAATCAAGCTGAGGAAAGAGCTAAAGTTTTTTGCGGACACCGAGCAATAGAGCACAACATCACCGAGCAGAACTAAAGTGGAGCAAAGGTATTAACAGAGATATATTGATCAGATTAGTTTTATGAGATTACAATAGATCTAAAAATCTACAAGTATAAGTTGTATATGTGAACAGATCATACTGTTTCATTTTAACCATTGATTCAGAAAGTCTCTTAACCGAGCGGGATTTAAAGATCCTTTCTATATTGAGATACATCCCAAGGAGTATCAAAAATTTTGATCACGAATATATCATGAGATTCCAGATACCTATTGATAGGCCAAGTGAGTGTTTGATCAAGGAAGGTAGCATAAGAGATGCCCGATATCAAGTGACATAATAAACTTTTAAATCCTCTAACAAGGTCACACCTAACAGTGTGTTTGTAACCTTTAACAGGGCTGGCTCTTCACCGAGCTCACTTCAGAAGAGTGAAAATTTTGGGTTACCGGTCCCAAGTGGTTTTTCCCTTAATAGGGTTTCCCCGTTAAAAATACACATTTCAATGTGTTTATGAGTCATTACTTTATTTTTTTGCATTACACATATCTTAACTGGATTGATCGATATACTCTAGATAATTTACTGTCTTTCGGTAAATTAACAGACTACTATTCGATAAACATACAACATAAGGTTTAACAAATCATTTCAAGTAGTAGTAATTTGATAATTGTATTTGAAGGCATTCATCTTATAGGAATGAAGATAACTAGAGGCTTAATATTGTGGTACTAAGTTTTTGGGTTGATTATTAGAATTTTTTTGAGGCCACTGATTCACCCCCCCTCTCAGTTATTACTAACAATGTCAAACTTAGAAGAATGACCATGTGGAGAATGAAGAAGAGGGTCAGAGTGTTCCCTTGCAACAACTAAAGAAGGATCAGCTTCATCAAAGAGAAGATGAATTTAATTAATAATGTCTCCCAAATTTACAATGTAGGACTCCACAAACAATGCACCAATGCATGGAAAGTAGGAATCCCAATCCGGAAGAAAAATAAATATCTCTTGCAATGACTCACTGGAGTCACGAACAAGAGATGCATGTGTGATATCAACTGGAGAAGTAGGAGCTTCAGGTGGAGTTTCTAGATCATAAATCCACCCAGACATCTTCCTTAAGGTATCAACAAGAAAGGGAATATTATTTGCATCATCAAGTGGAATGAGGAAATCAATAACATGATCAGCTGGGAATGAAGAAACATGTGTATCTCCAAAATATCCCAAATAATTGTCCAAATTATGTGTGGGCACTCAATATGGTTGAAATTGGGGTAGATTTCATAGAATAGAAATGAAGTCACGTTGTCACAAATCATATGATAATTCTTATCTCCCCAATTGTATTGATTCCACTCCATATTTGGCTTAGGGACGAGTCCATAAAGATGAGGCAAGAGATTAAGCCATCTACAATGTGTGATGATTCCTTTTTCCCTTCACTTATAATTACCCCCAAGAAAGGTTATTACCACAGGATGTGTTGAAACACCCATGATTACATCAACGATACCCTTCTCACATTATAAATTGAGATAAAAAATCCAGTATCACTCACAATGCACTCAATCAAACCCCCCCAGAGAGAGAGAGAGAGAGAGAGAGAGAGAGAGAGAGAGAGAGAGAGAGAGAGAGAGAGAGAGATGATTTTGGCACTTTATAAATAGTGCATGTACAATTGCTTCTTGCCAAACAAGTGCTAAGAAGACTTTTGATTTTGATGTTTACAACTGTCTTATTGAGGCCAAATCAGACTCAACAATATTACTAAAGATAAAAAGCTAAAATCCTAGCATTACAATGATCACAAATGGCCAAAAATACCTAGATTTGAAAGTGATATTCTCTCCCACAATGGCTACAAATTGATAGAAGGCCTAAAATGTAGACACAAAATTATACACTTACAAAAAAAGGATACCTAAAAATATGTCTATATGACCCTGAATGGAGGCTTTGCAGTTGCAAAAATGAGGATTAGACATGTATTCACCAAAAAATGAGATTTCTCAAAAATCTATGTACCAAAACCATAAAAGAACACCACCACTGAAAATTTTACAAAATTCTATCCCCCCAAAAAAACATTGCACTAAAAATTGAGTCTGTATGACCAAGTTATGAAAATGCAAATGGTGAGGGGTCCAAAAAATTTCAAAACTGATAACGTCAACAACTTATTGGGTTAAATTTGATGGTAAAACAATTGTTGCCAGACTTCTTGAGCCTAAATTTGACAATTAAATGGTCATCGTAAAAAATCCTATTACCCTAGAATAACGACTAAATGAACGTCAAATTTAATACAAAAATTAATGACATCACCTTTCTTGTCCATGTGATACTGACTGGGCCTATGACTAGATCTAACATGGCAAGGGGCACTCATGTGTCAACTGTGACACAGGTTGATCTCTGAATGCCCTGTGTGGCAAAGGAATATGCATGTTGTATAGGCTGAATAGACACCCCTGTGTGACATGTCCAATGCGGGAGGGGTCACCAGCAAGAGAAGCTGATGGTGGTTCTATAGTCTGCCACTAGGATTTTATATATCCCACATTCGTGGAGAGAGGAAATTGCCTTTATTTTTATAGAAAAACAACATGAAATATGCAAATGGACTCTGTTGGATGTATTGCATGACTGTTGAGGTGATCAAAAGGGGTTGACACTGTTATTTGTGCTGTGATCTCCATGATTTTAGGTTTGATAAGTCAGAAAGTGCTTTGCTGGTATGTGATTTTGTTTCCGCTAATATATATCCATTATGCATTTTCTAGATGCAGAGGATTTAGTCCCACATTTGGTGGGTGAGGGATCTAGACACTCTTTATATACCAACTCCCACATATAGTTTGTAGATCATGTAGAGTGAGTGAGAGCCTAGTCGCCAACTTGATAAGCTTGCCTATAAACCATTGTACGAATCTCTACGACAAAAGATACTAGTGTTGGTCCCACTGAGAGGGGGGGGGGGTGAATCAAACAAAATCAAACTTAAACACTTAAAACTTAGCTCACTGATTCACTCGGTAGCATTGAATACAGTAATAACCAATTTATGAAATAGCTTAACAACTTAAACAACCATACATCTCATAATATGCAAATCAATCATTCAAACTCATTTAACATAGATTTAACTTAGTTAAAACCAGATTTAATGAGAAAACCCAATATGGGAAAAACCTTTGTGGGAATTGTGACCCACAATTAAAATGTACCTTTCTGAAGTACGCTTGGTTAAGAACTTATCCTGTTAAAGATTACAAACACATTTTCTAAATGTGACCCTGTTAATGGATTTACCGTAGATTTGTTAGGATCTTCACCCTATTAGGAGTGGCCTTGCTAGAGAAATTTAAACACTCTTTTGGAATGTCACCTACGTCTAGGATTTACAAATAGGACTGTTAAATCCATTCGGTTAAAAGATTTTCTTTGTTACAAATGCTAATAAGCAATAATAAAAATTTGATCTGTAAATATAGAAACTACCTTTTTCTTGTGTCAGATCCTTTTTGCTCACATGAATAATGGCATCTAATGCCCCATTGTCTATGTTTTAGACTATAGATTCTGCTCTTTCTGCTTCTCTTTTATGCTCGGTAACTATGTTCTTCAACTTCTTTTTCTTCTTAATTGAATTCATCAGCATCATAATCTCTGTTAATTTCTCTTCCTTTATATAGAAAAACTTTTGCCTCTTAATCTCTTTTCTTAGTTTTTCCATCATTTGCTATCATTTGTTCGATCATCTTCTTCATAAATCTTAACTCGGTAAACCATTTAATTTTTACCTCGTAACTTAAAATTTTCTTGGAACTCTCATAATCAGGTTTAACCGCTTGATCTTTGCCTTAAATCTCATCATTGAATTTTCTCACTCGTAGATCTTCTAACAAACTTCCTTTAATTCTTATCTCCATCCAGATCATAATAGATTTGTATTAAATTCAATCTTCTCATCATTTACAATCAATATCTTGTACTCGATAATTTTCTTTGCAACTCGGTAACTAACTTCGTTCACTGCTGGGTGCTCGATAACTGAACCCGATTAACACAAATCTATACCGACTGACTCTGTCTAGCTTGGTAAAGTAACTCTTTTTAGTCATACCTTAACTCTTTTCAATTTCAAACTTAATCAATCAAGTGTATCAACTTGATAACATAAAAAATATAGTAGAAAACAACTATATCAACATTACTTTATCATTGTATGATATGTTTTTGTCACTCATTTAACTTCTCCTTCGTATGATATGGTAACTTAATAAAAATCAGTAAATCAATTGCTTGACATCAATGAAAAAATAATAATTGATCTAACTAGTTCTACAAACATGTATACTTATTATCACTCGGTCTTCATCATCTCCATCAGTGGATCAAAAATCTCCCTCTTTGGCATTGATGGAAACACTATAGTAGTACTATAGCAATTGATGATGGAAACTCACAATACTGTCAATCTCTATCATTACTCCCTCTGAGTTGATAGTTCCATTTATGATCTTCAAACTTTTCACTGTTCTCCCTCTTGGACAAATCTTATGATATTGTAGCATACATTCTGATTCTCCTTCATGAGTAAATAGTAGCAATTCATTCTCTCCCTCTTTCTTCAATATCTCCCGTATTGATAAATTTCATCAATTCATTCTCTCCCTCTTTGACAACAATGCCAAAAAGTCACACTCCTGAATACTTGTTTCAACAGTGGATTATACCTTACATGTACAAATATTCATTACATACAAAAATATCTTCATAACTTCAGGAATCACCTAAAGTGTGTCATACTAACATCAATTCAGAATCTATATTCTAAGAAAGTACATAATTGATGCAACATTCCTCATGCTTCATAGTGAATATTGGATAGGGGAAGAACCCCTAATTTACCTATGAGATAATCAAAAGCATCCTTCAGTAGTGGATTTGCAAAGATATCAGCCAATTGTTCCTTTGAATTCACATATTCCAATACCGCATTCTTCTCTTGAACTTGTTCTCTCAAGTAGTGATACTTGATAGAAATGTGCTTGGTCTTTGAAAGCATAACCATTTTATTTGATATATTGATAGCACTTGTGTTATCACAAAAAAATAGTTATAGGATCTTAGATAATCTCTTGGATACCTTTAAGTAGTTGTTTGATCCAAATAATGTTTGGACAATTCATGACAACAACAACATATTCTGCCTCGGCATCAGACTGTGAAATGCAACTCTACTTCTTGCTTAGCCATGTGACCAATCTTTCACCTAGAAAGAATGTGCCTCCACTAGTACTTTTCCTATCATCAATGTTTCCAACCTAATCCACATCAGTGTAGACTTGCAGATTAAAAGTACCCCCTTTTTCTACAATAAACCAAAATCTTCAGTTCCTTTTAGATATCTAAAAATTCTCTTAACTGCAGACATATGTGTTTCCTTCAGATTAGAAGAAAATCTTTCGAAAAACCCAACAACATGTGCTATATCAGGTTTGTTGTGAACAACATACTACAATTTACCAACCATGGATCTGTATAGAGTATTATCCACCTATTGTGTCTCATCTTCTTTAGATAATTTACATCTTGTGACCATCGGTGTTTCAACAGCATTGGAATCTTCCAAATCAAAATTTTTGAGGATCTCTTTGATATACTTTGCTTGTGTAATATAGATGTCTTCTGCAACTTGTTGTATCTGTAGTCCCAGAAAGAACTTAATCTCTCTAATCATAGACATTTCAAACTCTTTTCTTGTTAGAATTAATCTTTCCTTGGTTTTTATTGTTCAGGCTTAGAATTGTCACCCTAACTCAGGCATTAGGGCTACACGATAATTCCATCCTCACAATGGAAACTTCCTCTAGCTACGGGTGAACTATGGATGAGGAAGAGTCTCCGGGTTCTAGGCTGGTTCCTATCTGATTTGGGATATCACCTCCTGATTTGTAACTTAGTAGGGAAAGGGAAAACATAAACTTTAAAATTGGAAATAGATAGGGGTGATACACCAAGAATGAATTCAAACTTTTGATGGAAAGATAAAACAGTAACTTCACCTCATACATAAAAGGTTTAATACTTCAAATCTCTATTCAACATATAGGATAATAGATTTCACTACTAGGGTTAAACCACAAATAGCTCAAATAGTTAGCAAACATACGTTTTCATACAAGGTTTTAAATAATTGATCACCCTAGGAAGAAATATAAATGCACTCACTTCTCTTGGATAACAATGAAAATAACACTTGCAAAGAAAGATGAAACAGGATCATAGAATCAAAACTCCACATGTATGAGCCAATGAAACATCTGCTTTATTCTTCACCAAAATCTGACAGAATGGTTACAAAAGTATCTCCAAGGCATCAAGGAACAATGAATTCACTTTGAGCATTTTTTTCAAGATCTGCAACCCAATGGATACAAAATTGCATGAAAAAGTGGTATAGGAACAAAATAGTTCACTAAAACCTCTTTTTCACCAAATTTGAACCCCTAATTAATCATAAAAAAAATCAATTTTATATCCTCTCTATGCCTCAAATCCAAAAATCTAAGCCTTTCAAAAATGCCCAATTTTAGCCAAAAAAATGTGCCAAAAAACGTGCCACTAACTAAGCTTTTTTACAACTTCCTCTAAATGCCCCCTCCCTAAATTTTGGCTTAATATAAGGAATTAAATCCTTTTGCAAAGAAAATTGCCAAAATTAAGAAAAGAAATTAATATTAAATAAAAAATTAATATCAATTATACTACCCCTATCTTCTAACTTCTATTTCCTAATTTAGATAAAATATCTAAGTGTGAACTATATTACAAAGTGGAGAAGTTGACATGACCTTCAATCCACTTGCAATGCAATAGAAAGAACGATGAGATAAGGATGCAAGGTGCCATGTTTTCAGTATTCGAGGCTCTACTAGAACTGTCATGCATTGATTTACTTGGCGGACTCCAAAGAGTTATCTCATTTTCTCCTTGGCATTTGTGTTTTCTTCATTCTTCTCAGAGAGGTCTTAGGGAAATGAAACCCTAAGCTTTCTAAAATTGCTGAAGGAGCTTGGCTTGACTGTGAGAATCTTGACTGCTGTTGGAATCGCACCTTCTCTATACTTAAGATACCACTACTACTTCTTTGTGTGCATCTTAGAAAAGGAACTTGGCATTACTTCCATCTCTCATTCAATGAACTGTAAGTTTCTTCTCGAACTCTCTGTTGATCTTTTGCAATGAATAGCATGAAAGTTTGACCATGCATAAGTTGTGGGTTCTCCTTGTTAACTGTTGTTTCACTTGCATGAACTCGGATACACTGAGAGTTCTCTTTTACTTGTATAGCCGCGAGCCCATATCATGTTTCACGACATTCATTGTTTATATATCTCTATTGAACTGTATATTTGTTGAACTGTTCTTACTGTGGCTTTAATTGCGGCTCCATGCATTTCTATCTGTTGTTCACCATATATATATGGGCTTTATTTAATGTGGGCTCCATGCATTTCTATCTGGGCTCAACTATTGTTTATCTGTTTGTAAGCTGCTAGTACATCTCACCATATGTGACACTTACCATGTGCCTGTTATAAAACACAAACATATTTATAAACTAGTAACAGTCACTGTTTTAACTGTTGTTATTTCATTTGGCGCATAAAGTTGTGACTGTTACTAATTTATAAGAATTCTTCAGTCCACTAAAGGAAAATAATCCCTTCATGCTTTTGATAACTGGAATACCAATATGCAGCTTGTGGGCATTATCTAAAATTGACATGGCTGTTATACTTCTCAAATTGACGGAACTTTGAATTACTATCAATTGCAACTTTATCAAATTTAATATCTTCCTCAGCATATTCTGTAATAACATATGAAGCTCAAAATCTTGACTCTTTTTGTTGACAAATAAATGATGTCTCTTTCCAGATTAGCTGTATGAAGACATTCCTGTGTAAAACATGAAGCTTTTAGAAATTGTTTTAACAGATTCCACACTTTGAACACAAACTGTGATTATATCATAGAG
>MU227313.1:1910651-1921778 GCA_018584345.1 Thuja plicata | reverse complement strand
GAAGTTTAAATTATCTTACCCTTACTAGACCTGACATTTCTTATGTTGTAGGCTTAGTTTCTAGATACATGTCTAAACCTCAACAATCTCATTTAAAAGTTGCTAAAAGAATCTTAAGGTACATTAAGGTACTCCAAATTATGCCTTATTTTATGATGCTAATGCTGATTTTACTCTTAAAGGTTATTTTGATTCAGATCTAGGAGGTGACCCCAATGATGGGAGATCCACTAGTGGATACTATTTTTTCCTTGGTTCAGGTACAATTTCTTTGAAAAGCAAAAAGCAACAATCAATTTCATTGTGTTCTACCGAGGCTGAATATAAAGGCTGCACTACTACCTCCAAAGAAGCACTATGGTTTCGAAGATTACTTGCAGATTTGGGCTTACCTCAGCTTGATCCCACACCTTTATACTGTGATAATCAAAGTGCAATTGCCTTAGCAAAGAATCCAGTTTATCATGCCAGATCAAAGCACATTGCTCTCCATCATCACTTCATCAGAGAACACATTCAAGACAGACAAGTGTCCCTCTTTTTCTACAAAGGAGAATATCAAGTTGCCGATATCTTGACAAAGCCTCTTTCTAGAGAGAAATTCTAGATTCATCATACCAATTTGGGTTTAACACCCTTTGATTGTAAACCCCCAAGTAAAGATTAAATGGGGGTGTTAGAATTAATCTTTCCTTGGTTGTTATATTTACTAGGATAAACAAAGGTATCCTTTATTATTCTTAGATATTCCTCCTTATGAGGAATCCTACACTTGGCTCACACACTTATGACACGTGGCATCCATAGAAATGGGAGTTACAATGTAACTCCCTCCTCACCTCTCTATTAAAGAAATGACTTTATTTCTCTCACACACATTAGACACAATTATTCACTTCTTCTTGAATATCATTGTAAGAGCATAGCTCTCTCTCTCTCTCTCTCTCTCTCTAGGCATTATTTTTGGCCATTCATAATATTATCATGGGGTTTTTTTAACGCTTTTCCCCCTTCAAAATCTTGTCTTCTTGCCTAATTGTTTTGGTGTATGCACTTAGTTTTTCATTATTCATGGTATAACTTCTTAAACCTAACTCTTAGATTAAACAATTTCCTTGCTCTTGATTTCATTATTTTTTCTAACATTTCTCATTTCATAAAAAAATGCCTTACATAAGGTGTTATTGCCTCCAAAAATAATATCATCAACAAAAAATTTTGCAATCAAAACCTTGTTGTCACTGTCACACTTCAAGTAAACATTATTGTTATCACTTTTTCTTTGAAATCCTATTTTGATCAGACAAGAGTGAAATCTCTCATACCATGCTCGGAGTGCTTGCTTCAAACCATAAAGAGATTTATGTAACTTACATACCTTGTTCTTATTTGTGCTCTCAATGAATCCTTCAAGCTTTTCAATGTCAACTTCTTCTTCCAGTATCCCATTCAAAAATGCAGACTTGACATCCATTTGATAAACTTTGAATCTTTTGTAAGCCACATAAGCTAGAAGTATTCTAACTCCTTCCAATCTAGCAACAGGTGCAAAAGTCTCTCCATAATCTATACCTTCTTCTTGTGCATAACCTTTGCAAACCAATCTATCTTTATTTCTGATAACTTCACATTTCTCATTCAGCTTGTTTCTGAAAATACATTTAATACCAATAACATTTTTATCCTTTGGCCTAGGTACTAAAGTCCATGTACTATTCTTTTCTATTTGATCAAACTCTTCTTTCATTTCTTTCATCCAATCTTCATTATCTAGTGTATCCTTAACTTGCTTTGGCTCAAATGAAGATATAAAACATGTATTGTCTCTCACCTTACTTCTTGTCATCACTCCAACATCTTTATTTCCAATAATCTTACTCAGGGAATGGTGCCTCCTCACATATTTTGATAAAATAGGCTTGGTAGGTCTCGGTGCTTCATCCACATCATTCGATTGTAGAGAAATCTATTCAACGTCCTCCTTGGTAGGTTCTCTCGGTAAGGTGTTAGGAACATCATGTTGTACATATAAAAACTTATCATAGTCTTCAGGTTCCTTTTTAATTTCGTCATCATTATTTTTTGCAAACTCATCAATTCTCACACTTGCACTTTCCACCATTTTGTTAGTAACTTATTCAAACATTTAAAGGCTTAAATCCTTGTATAATATCTTAAGAATATTCCTTCATCCCCTTTAGAATCAAATTTTCCTTCTCTAGAATCTTTCACTATATAACATATGCTTCCAAAAAATTTGAAATAAATAAAATTAGGTTTGTGTTCATATCATATTTTATAAGGTGTTATGTTGGTACCTTTCTTCATTTGTACTCTTTTCAATGTGTAAATAGCAGTACTGACTGCTTCTCTCCATAAGTTTTGTGAAATACCTTTCTTAATCATCATTTTCCTAGCACAATAAACAATAGATCTATTTCTTCTCTCAACAATACCATTATTCCATGGTGTCATCGAAGCTGGCATCTATCTCTTAATTCCATTTTCATTACAAAATAATGTAAACTCATAAGATGTAAACTCACCTCCTCTATCAGATCTCAGACATTTTAGTTGTCTTCCAGTTTCTTTCTCAACTCGAGCCTTATACCACTTAAACATTTGAAATACATCAGATTTTTCTTTTAAAAACATTACAAATGTCATTCTAGAATAATCATCCACAAATAGAATAAAATATATGTCTCCATAGTAACTTTGAGTTCTCATGGGTCCACATAAATCAGTATGAACTAAATCCAAAATTCCTTGTGTAACATAAGTTTTTCTTGAAAAACTAGATTTATTCATCTTACCCATTTGACATTCTTTGCACATAGCATTCTCAGGTTTCTCTAATCTCGGTAATCCTCTAACTCTATTCTTTTTACTCACTTTGATCAAGTTTTCAAAATTAAGATGATAAAGCCTTTTGAACCATAGCCAGAAATCCTCAACTTTAGCAAACAGGCAACTCTTCATAGAAGTATCAAGATAAAAAAAATTACCTTTAGATTGTTCTCTAGTAGCAATCAGACTTTCCTTCTTATATAAACACTTTCACTCTTCCATGCTGAAATTCCAGTCGGTGACCTGTGTTATTTAATTGTGCAACACTCAACAAATTATACTTTAATCCTTCAACCCAATAAACATCATCACATCTTGTGTTATTCAGTAGTATTATAGAACCTTTTCCTTTTGTAGGGTATGGAGCATCATTACCAAATCTAACAAATCCTCCATCATGATTTTCCAAGGAAATAAACTTAAGTGTGTCACCAGTCATGTGATGTGAACAACCGCTATCTATAATCCATGTTTCATTCTTGCTTACTTGTGATATTAGGGCTCTTGGTTCTTCTTCATCAGAATTATCTTTAATAACGACATAAAAAACTTCTTTTTCATCACTGTCATCTGAATCGTCATCACTTAGATCTTCATTAGCAATATGACAAGATTTATTACCTTTGTTTTTTAAGTCTCTAAATCTCTTGAATCTATTTTCTCTTTTGTCCTTATCTTTGTTATCTTTCTTCTCCTCGTTATCTTTCTCGGGGAAGTTAGATGAAAAATGACCAATCTTGTTATAGTTAAAACATTTCAAGGGTAACTTACCTTGGTATTTGTCTTTGCCTCTTTGTATCCTTCTATCCAAAAAATCTTCGAACTCTCTCATTCTCTTCATCTACAACATATAATTCTTCCAAACCACTCTAAAAACTATAGAATCTCTCACTAGCACTGCTCAAATATCCATCACTAGGTCTAGAGTCCTTAGAACTTCCTATCTTCAAAGGTGACTTAAATGTAGACTCAATCTTAGATGTAGCAGGTAAACTATTATCAAAATTATTAATCTCAAATGTAATCGACTTACCAATAGTAGCGTCAAGTGAAACATTCTTGTGAGGAATGGATCTCAACTCTTGTATAGCAGATACTCAAATAACATAACTCGATAGAAGGGTTCTTAACATTTTTCTTGTAACATATTCCTCTATTATGGCTCCACCAGTTCCTCTGATAGAATTAACAATATCCTTAAGTCTAGTGTTGTACTGTATTATGTTTTCTCCATCTTTCATTTTCATCGAATCAAATGTACCCCTCAGACTTTTTGTTTTTTCTTTCTAAACATACCGATCTCCACCATAGGTCAAAATAAGCTTATCCCACATTTTTTTTGAAGTAGTACATCCATAAATTTCATCATATTCCTAGTTGGTAAGTGTAGAAGCTATCTCAATCACGACTTGTGTGTGTTTTTGCTTCTGTCTTTTCTCAGTGATTTTCAAAGGTGCAGTAGTCAGCGCAATATAATAATTATCAAGAAAATGAAGTCCATATTCTCCTATACCAGACACATGAAATCTCATTCTACATTTCCATGTAGAGAAATGTTCCCTATTCAACTTTGGTGCTTCCCTCTTATACATTTTTAGATCTTGACTTGTTAGAATTTAATCTTTCCTTGGTGAAATATGTATTTCAAGGATAAACCAAGGTATCCTTATTTGTATTTGTCCTCTAGTTCAAGTAGGAGGACATGTCACATTTTTGTAATTCCTTTATTAAGGAAATTATATATTCCTCCTTAAGAGGAATCTCACATTTGGCACACACACAATGTGAATGTGGCATTCATAGGATATGGGAGTTACATGCAAACTCCTTCACTCATCTCTACTTAAAAGATGATTCTCTCTCACTTCTTAAGGTTAGTTCTCACAAGTTGGTTCTCATGGATAATCTTCTCTTCTTTCTCACTTCTCCTCACATTCTCAAAGTTTCTCTCAATATTGTATTGAGCTTATTTCTCTCATTCTTTAGGCTTTGTGTCATATTCATATTATTCACAAGGGGTTTTTTCTTGTTTTTTCCCCTTTCAAAATCCTTGAGCTCTTGTCTTGGTTCTTGGAGAATTTTGGTGATCTCTCTCTCTCTCTCTCTCTCTCTCTCTCTCTCTCTCTCTCTCTCTCTCTCTGTATTCGGTAAATCTCTTCCATTGCATACTCTCTTGGATTCTTTCCTTATCTTTTTCATTTTACTTTATGTTTCTAACATGGTATCAGAGCTGATTTAATCCTTGTTTTTGAGTGTGCATGCAGGAATAGTTGAAAGACATCTCAATTAAGGAGAAGAAATCTGATTTTGTGTTGGTCTAACTCTTGTTTGCATATTTTCTTTCATTGTTTCTTGCAAATCTAACATTTCAAGTTTAAATCTAACTTTTTTGGATGGCTTTCTGCCAGATCTAAGTTTTTTTATCTCTTTTTATAGTTTCTTTATAATACTAATCTCAACCTCTGTTGGGCAACCACAAGGGTTTTCAATTTTTTAAGTTCTATCTCTCCCTTTGTCGGGCAACCGCAAGGGACATATAGTTTTCATATCCTATATTAAATCAATATTTTAATTTGTATATCTAACATATTTTCTACAGATTTAGACTCTCTCTAATAACATTTTATTTTGTTTATTCATATTTTACTTTTATCTCTGATTCATAATCTCTGCTAACATTTTTTGCAGCATCTAATTTATATCATTATTTCTTATTTATCAACATTTCACCTTATGTCTTACCTTTGTATACTTTTATTCTGCAGGATAATCCATCATTGGTTAGATATCAACTTTTTATATATTGATATTGATTAGCATTCAATCTGCCTTTACTCTTCTTTCTCCCCTCACATGCTGCTTGCACAAATTTTGCTGCCCTCCACCCTCCTTGCACATTCTTTTGAATAACTTTTATGCACTTAGCACTGCATTTCCTCTAGCACAGACTTCTTGAGATTCTCTTCCTTCTATCATTACTCCCCTCGAGCTGCATATCATTACTCCACTCCGCAGACTATCCATTCATTATATTCCTTGCGCAGTCTAAGCCATTCTTTACCTTGTGTAACACTAGCTTTTTAGCATTTTGTTCTGTCTCTGTCCTTGCACTGTCATTCATTCAGTTTTTTAAACCATTTAAATCAGCCTTCTTTTACCCTGCACAGTCATTCATTCCATAGTTACATTGGTGTTTGATTTTCAAGCTTTGATTCTTCAGCGCAACCCTTCACACTCTCCCCCAGTGGAACATTTTGTAAGTGATTAAAGTTCCAATACCTTTTAGCACAGGGTAGCATCTGGTTTATAATATTCTTGCATCTAGTTTCTTTGCTGCTCACGCAACATATCCAATTAGTTAATATTTAAGTTTAAATTCAATCCACCATAACAAATTATATTATATTAGACCATGTGTTGTGCTACTGTTATAATACATTGACTACATATTTTGGAAATAGCTTTATACTTTGATTGCATACTCTTCATTGCGCAGTATTCTTGCAAAGCATTATACTTTGTTTGCATACTCTGAAAATAGCTTTGTTTATTCTTTTCTAACATCTGTAGGTTAGTCTGCAAGTGAATGTTTCTGCATATTCTCTGATCTTTTATTATCTCTGTGGTTTTTCTAATTCAAGATCTAGTTTGAACGATTCCTTATTAACTTTGACTCATTTAATCTTTCTTACTTTATTATTCTATTATTAAGGATTCATTTATTTTATATTATTCATCTAATTTGGCATCTAATATTCTTTATCTCATTAGTTCCATTAATATCTTTTTCATAAGTTTAATTTAATCTTTATCATTAGAATTAATCATTTCTAACTTGTATTTCAATCTGTTCAATTTTGTTTAATCAAAAAGTTTAAGCGTCAATACTTTTTTTCTACTCCATATTACTTCAAATGCAGCAACATTGAATTGTTCAACAATGGTTTGGATCAAACAGATGGTTAAAGATTTTGGTATATAGGTTGATTATCCTATTGTTATTCACTGTGATAACACTAGTACTATCAACATGTCCAAGAACCCTATGATGCATGCAAATACAAAGCACATTGAGATTAAATACCATTTTCTTAGAGAAAAAGTTGCAGATAATAAAGTAAAATTGGACTATGTGAGCACCAAAGAACAGTTGGCAGATATTTTCACAAGGCCTTTATCAAAATATACTTTTGAGTATCTCAGGGAGAAGTTGGGAGTAATTCCCTCTCCCGAGTCTAATTATATATAGCAGCAAGAACATCAGTCCAGAGTGACTGATGAATGGTTGACTACTCTACTTCTGGAGTAGTACCTATGCCTAATTGTTTATGGTGCCATTTTCCATTGATGTCAAAGGGGGAGTATATATTAAGGGGGAGCATATACTCTGGGGGAGTATAAACATAGATAGAGGAGCTACAGTATTGTAGAGGAATCTTTGATGAGGGTATTGAGAATATTGTAAAAAGAAAGAAGACACCATGTGCTGAAGATGTTTTTAATATCATATGTTGCCATCAATGTCAAAGGGGGAGATTGTTGGAGATTTACTTCTGGTAGCTAGTTGATTGTATGTTTGTCATTGATGAAAACATATAATATACTACAGTGTTATGTATGTACTTATCAGAATGATGATATCAAGCCTTGCATGGTTATATTCATGTTGTAGACATGTTGTTTATGTTTTGTTCATACACGCAGACTCAGATATGAAGTTTTCGTTGTGTTGAGTAATTCTGTTAGATGGCAGTTACAGTTTCTGGAGGTTGTCTGTATAGAGCCGATGTATTTCCTTGGTTCTTGAGTTGTGCCTATCTTCAGGATATGCGTGTGTATATTCAAGTTTAGTTATGAGTTGAAGATAGTTATCTAAAGGCGCCAAACATGTTTCAACAAGATTGCAAAGTTAGAGTTAATTTGGTGAGATGACTTAGTGAAGCGTCGTGTCTATTCAGTTTATATTGTGTGGTTGTGATTATGCTTGCATGGTTAGTTAAGCCGACAAGGATGTTATGAAGAGTTTCCTAACAGGTCCCATGATCTCATACTTTGAGGAAGATACTTATAGTAGTTCTTTTGTGGAACGCTAAGTGTGAATGAGAAGATAAGAGACATAAAATGTACAGAACAAAATATCATTTGTGTTTCATTCATCAAGGATCTATGTGAAGAAGAAGTGAAATATTACAATACATTGAAACTGATCAAGACAGCAGGGCTACTCTACACTTCATCATCAGATATAGTGCATATATGTTCTATAGAAGGTTGTAGCCTTCACCATTGAAGCAGTGAGCTTTTGGACAGTGAGTCCTCACCCTTAACAGGTTTATTTGTTAAAGAATCCTAACAGGGTTAGACCCTTAACCAGGTCACTATACTTATTGCATTGTAAATAAAAACTCCTAATAGGGTTGCAAGATCTTCTAACATGGATTATTATAAACAAGTATAGTTCATTGTGGGTGCTAATTCCCACCAGGGTTTTTACCATTTGATTTCCCCGTAACCAAATTGTGGTGTTGTCTATTGTGTTATCTGAATGTGGATTTACTTTATTGTATTCTGGAGTTAATAAAAGAAAATAATTAAATCAATTGATAACTGATTGACCCCCCTTCTCAGTTATCCTTTGGGACTATTCTAACACCTCTCCATTGTAAGATATTTTCTCTTTCAACTATTAAACCTTCAAAATAAGAGAACAAGCTCTGATACCAATTGTTGGCCCAATTTTAAAATAATGGAAAGGGTGTGTACTGAGAGGGGAGGGTGAATCAATACCCTTAAAATCTTTTAGTTAATTCCTTGTATTCATTGTTCTATATAAAAAGACTGATTAGATCTATTATTAAAAACATATAGTATCAATGTTGAAATGTAAATGAAATAAAGTTCTTCTAATTTTCTATAGGCGACATTTTGTGTCTACTGTTGGGCGACTTTCAGAGCCTGTTTCAGACAATATTGTTACAGTCCATAGTGAACCATTTTAGTGACATTTTGGGGTTGATTAAAAGTACATGTGGAGCGATATTACTTTTCTCTAGATCCTTGGTGTTACAGAAAATCTGGAGTGTGATCTAAGGAAGCCCACCTTCTGAAAGATGAAATTCATCTTTGGCCCCAACATTCAGATTTACTGATCTGAAATTTTTCTTCTTCAATTCTGGGCAGTGATTTGTCTCCAAATACCTAGCAAATAAATCATCCTCTACTCAGCATGTACTATAACCAATTTTGACAAGATAAATCAGACTCAATCTGGGCAGAGCATATTGGATTTGGTCTAGACAGTGCGTATTCACCTGCAATCTGATCTTATCCTTGGCTCACAGTGATACTGAGATATCGTTGGATCACGGGTGGGGAGGCTAATTTGGAGTCTTCATCAACATCCAAATTAATTTGGACTGTTCTTGAATGTGAGTTGACAGCCTTCCATAAGGCACAGGTAGACAACATTTCATAAGGCACAAGCAGAGGCATGAGCAGACCCAAAATAAGGAATTTGGGCAGACCTTGGTGCAAGTTCATGCGAATACAAAACAAAGGGAGATTCAGTCTTCCGATTTACTGCAGATTGGAGAACATATTAAAGCTGCTACCAAGTCAGATTTAGTGCAGATCAGACATCAAACTCAGGGCTTCTATCAAATCCATAGAGAAGATCGTAAACCATATGAAGATTAGAGGTCTAATCTTCATACGATTTAGAATGTTGTCGATTGCAAGATGATTGAATCAGAGTTGAAGACAAGTCCTAGATGGACTATATTGACAAAACAAGGAAGGCACTTTGACTAGAGAATTTTTGCTTAACTTTTGGATTCTGAGATCATACAGCAGCAGGCTAGGGCATCCATTTTCAATATTCTAAGCATCTATATCAGACTGCTGGAAGTGAATTTCTTTCTTCACCTGGGCAAGCAGCGAATTGATAAGTTGAGAAGCTAGAGAAAAATCATAATTGATATCTCTCCATCATTATATGAAAAATGCGATTTGTATTAGCAGTCAAGGATAAAGCAGCGAGATATACAAGACAAGAGGCAGTGAATTGGGAATTGGCAGTTGTAAAGCCATGGTCTGCAGTCTGTGCCAGCATCCTCCCTGCCTGTCCCATAATGAAATATTTTGATCAGGATAGCAAAAATGCGTAATAATCATTTACGAAGGAAAAAGGCCTTTCAACAGTGGCAGATCAATTTAGGGTTGATTCATTTCAACCTAGATTCGGCAAATGCTGCTGTGATTAATCATGGAAACTCTAATACTGAGGGAGGTGCTCACAAATCAGCCTCTGAGGAAATCAACTCTGATGAGAAAGTTACTAGCTATTGTTTCAACTGCTGGCTTTATGGCCACAAGCAGAAAGATTGCAAGGAAAAAAATGTTTGACACCATCCAAATTATGATCATCTAAAGGGTTTCATTGCTAAGAAAAAAGAAAGGAGCTTGAAGGAATCTAAGCTAATAGAACCCTCAGTAATTAGGGAGTCAGGCGATATTGCAAAGCCCTTGGCTGGGAACAGAAGCTAGACTTTGGCCACCAAGGGTTTTGCAAAAATAAATGAGCATCCATTTTAGAAAGTCTTTTCCATGGAAGCCCTAGATCGTCAGATCCAGATCTTCGCAAAGACTAAGTATGCAATTCGGAAATACACAGTGCCCAAGACCACTAGAGCCCAGAGATCTAGGAGGAATCTGATAGAACACTCCTATGATCCTCTATCTGCAAAGGGGGGAGGAAGATCGAAGGTGGCTCAGGTGCCTCTCGGTGTCCGAATTACCAGCAAGGAGATGTGGCAAATGGTTAAGAAAAGGAAAGCGGTAAGATCTTTCTTAGATAAAAATAGTCCCAAAAAAATTGATCTGAAAAATTCTTTTGGTATTTTGGAAAAAATGAAAACACCGAAGAAAAGGAAAAATCAGGCATCCCCGTATCAGAACAACAGGAATTGTAATGTACCTATGTCTAATCTCATTAATAATCTTTATTCTCCACCCCATAGGCACGGCAACAATAAAGATTCAGACACTATCTGTGGATTTTCTGGGCAAAAATATCATAGGATTAATCTGGACAGTAAATGTATATTGCAAAAACAGAGTGTATGTGTAGAAATAGGTGTAATATGTAAATGGATGGGAACAGGGGCCTCCATTACTGATATAGCTGATGGACTAATTTCCCAACTCCCGACCAAGGTAAGTATTACTATCCTGGCAGAAAATTTCTTTTTTTTAGAATGTAATTGCAGTAATCTTAAA
>MU227313.1:1823765-1893926 GCA_018584345.1 Thuja plicata | reverse complement strand
ATGGCTCCTCATGTAGATTAGAATCATGTTTATTTCCATAGATTAGATTTGCATTCATATTTCCTTTCATAGACTAATATGCATTGTTATCATATAGAGTAGATTTCATTTTTATGCATTTGAATCTTTTGTTTCATGGTGTATTTGCAATAGACACAACTAGGTCAATTTGAGGGCCTTCATTTTACATTTTTACACATCCATGACTAGAGAGCTATGGATCGATATTTGAGTTCTCATTCTTGAGCAACCTTGAATGGAATGATTCATAGAAGTGTGACAACATTTATGCACACACTGTGTAGTCTCTGTCATTGAATCCCTTGTCTGATCTTTGATGTCTATAGTATGGCAGCTACTTGATCATTTCTTGATCAAAATACATAACAAAAGTTGACATCTATACATTTATATATCAAATGATATGACCTAATTAGGGCTCAACATTTACATCCTTACCCTAAGATCAACGGTTACAAAATTTACAATGATCAAATAAACATAGGAGACATAAACAATAAATGATGGAAATCTGTAATTAATGTCCTCCTCGGTCGTGTAAACCATTATCTAGGTCAGCTCAAAAGTTGTTACTTAGATTATTGTGCCATAACTAACTTTCATTTGGACTTTGTTCCACTCGGTTAATGTTGTTCCTTAGTGCTCAGTGTATACTGTGTATCTCGGTTATACTGGTGCTCGATTATGCTGTGAAGCTCAGTGTTATTTGTGCTTGGTATAGTCAAATTACTCAGGTATCACTCTACTCAGTTAACTCTGAACGTGATCAGTGCTCTTGGTTTTTTATTAAGGTAATAGCAGGTTTTGAAGGGACCTCAAAACCCTTTACAAAGCACCAAAAATATAGATAATAAAGAACTAAAACAACAATGATCTGTCAAACATGGCAGTACAACAAACAAGGGCCAAACCCCAGATTAGACATTAGAATTCAAACCAAAAAAAACTAAACAAATAACAACCAAAAATATTCCAGCGGATAGGGGACAAAAAACTTCCAGCAACCAAAAAGTTCCAGCATTGAAGCTAAATAGCTTCGATCAGTGCTCTTGGTTAACTCTACACTTTAGTGATATATATTGACTGTCTTGTGTTAACTCTATCACTGACTATCCATTATGTAATCTTGATAACTAATGACAACTTCAATGTGAAATTGGAGTAATAGGATTTTGGGAAGGAATGTCAAACTCAGTGAGGATTTTCTAAATCCAAATGACCTTAGTAGCTACTTTAACTACTCCTCGATACTCAACCTCACTGGAAGAAAGAGAACTAATAGACTAATTCTTACTCGACCAAGAAACTAGACCTGAACCAAGAGAGAATAAATATCCTGAAGTAGACTTGTGATCTTGAGAATCGTTGCCTACCCTAAATCTATGTATCTAGCTAAATCAACATCCACACCTATTTCATAATGGATCCCATAAGTGTGAGTACTCTAGATATAGAAGAATTCACTTAGCTACTTTCCAATGCAGCTCATGTGGCTCTAGCATGAACCTAGAGACTATGCCCACAACATATGAAATATTAGGCCTTGTATGATTCAAATATATGAGGCTACCAAAAAATTTATGATACAAGGTAGCATCGACCAAGGGTGAAGAAAAATAAGCCTCAAGCTTGACTCCTAACAGAAAGGGAGTTTGTGCAGGCTTATAGTCATCCATGTGAAACCTGAAGAGAATATCAAGAGCATACCTAGGCTATTGAATGAAGATACCAGAAGGTGATTGAGTGATCTAAATCCCTAAAATTTTGTTGAGAAGGCCTAATTTAGACATCAAGAGGTGACCATGAAGGATGTTTGTTACTTCCTTGATGAAAGATAAGTGACTTCTCGTGATCAAAAGATCATCAACATAGAGAACAAGGAAAGTGAGAGTATCATCCTTTTTCTATATATAGATGTTCATATTAGAATGACACTGAGTAAACCTAATTTAAAAAAGGACCCCATCTTGGCATACTAGCATTGAGGGGCATATTTGAGGCTATAGAGATAATTTTGAAGGTGACAAACAAGTGAAGGATCTTGAATGAACCCTTGTGGATACTCCATATATATCTCCTCCTAAAGGTAAACATGAATAAAAGTACTCTGATAATGGGATGTAACAATAGAAAGAACAAGTCAGATGGAATTCATCTTGGCAACTAGCACAAAGGTCTAGGATAGCCTTATGCTTATCAAATAACCCATGTGTAATAAAAAAATTTCGCTAGATCCACTTGCACCGAGAAATTTTCCTTTCCTTAGGAAGAGGGGATAAATCCCAAGTATGGTTCCTCTCTAAGGAACTAAACTCCTCTTGCATAGAAACAATCCACTTGGAGACACCAAAAGCTTACCAAAAGGATTGTGGATCGGAATTTGTAGTAATGAAGAGATGTGGATCCTTCTCAAACTGTGACATTGTTCTTCTCTCATCTGGAGCATCACCAACCCAATCACTTGCTGACTCCAATGTTTGTCAAGCCCAAAGAAGCCTAGTAGTTGGAGAATGAGGAGAATCTGGAGGAGAATCATCACCCTCTAAATGGTGACTAAGAGATGAGGAAGATAGATCCTCATCATCATCATATAAAGTGGAAGAAGAAGACTCCTCAGTAGGATCGAGAGGATTAAAATCCTAGGAAGAAATATCATCATGCAGTCACAATGTCTCCATTGGAATGAAGGATGGAGAAGTGGTGGACTATGAATTAGAGGTATCCTCCTCAAAATGAACACTCCTCTTAATGAAAATCTCATGTGTGGAAGGATGGAGAAGCATGTTTCCTTTGATACCATATGGATGCCCAACAAATATGCAAGGCTTTCTCTATGGATCCAGAGCCTTATGTTTCTTTGTTGGAATGTGGGCCTGTACAGGAGACCCAAACACTTGGAAGCGTGTGATTGTGGGTTTATGATTGGTCCAAGATTAAAAATGAGTTACCCCTTCATAGCTCAATGAGGAACCCAATTCTGGATATAACATGCACATTTGATGGCCTCTTCCCAATACTGAGGTGTCAATAATTTGGAGTGAGTCATACAATTAGACATTTCCTTTAAGGACTGATTATTTCATTTTGCAACTCTATTTTGTTATGGAGTGTAGGAAATCTGTCTAGAAGATCAATGCCTTTTGAGATACATAACTATTCAAACCTTTGGTTGACACATTCCCCCCATTATTGGTGCGTAAAATCTTGATGGTTTTCCCTATTTGTTTCTCTACAAAAGCTTTGAATTCCTGAAAATACAAAGGTATGCCAGAAAGATCATAAATGAACATCAATACATATTTTTCCATGCTGAAAGAAGGATTTGGAAATGGACCTACCAAATCACTGTGTACTAGCTCCAAAAGTTGTGTGTCTCTCTATGATTTTCCATTATCAATTTTTTCTTCAGGATGGTTGCCAAGAATGCATCCTTGACAAATTCCAGTAGAAAATTGAATAGAAGGAAACCTTATAATCATGCCATGTTAACTAATTTATTGCAATTAGTTGTAGTTCAAGTGACCAAACCGTTGATGTCACATACGACTCACCTCATATGAGTGAGTGAGTTGT
This sequence comes from Thuja plicata, assembly GCA_018584345.1. Classification (NCBI taxonomy): domain Eukaryota; kingdom Viridiplantae; phylum Streptophyta; class Pinopsida; order Cupressales; family Cupressaceae; genus Thuja; species Thuja plicata. The sequence continues at coordinate 1,890,332 of MU227313.1, read as the reverse complement.
ACAAGTAAAGGAGAGTCAAAAGAAAAGTGAGAAAGGTGATATAGTTTGGACTGATGTTTTCCTTTCCTACTACAATTGTAGACATATTGTGCATCTCACTAATTACCACTATGTTTGGAGTGAAATCAACCTGCTTGCCAGAGCCTGTGTGAGTGATCTAATAGACAGATGGGAGATTAGTTGACAAATACAACACACAAAGAACATCATGAAATATTCCCTCACTTACATCAGTAGACCCTCTCCCATGCACTTCAATAAGAGTCTCATCACCCAAAAGAATAGATAGCATAGAACATAACTCCAAGGAGGAAAAACTACCTTTTGATGAAGCCATGTGGTGCAAAGAACCCAAGTCAATAATCCAAGATTTAGGTTATGAAGCAATAGTAACTAGGGCCTTAAACTTTCCTTTCCCTTTACTTGCATCCTTTGAATATCTTGATATGAACTTGATTTGATAGAATCATACACCTTGATGTTGTTCTTTTTGAGAAGATGAGACAAGTGTTCAATTTTCTTCTTTAGATATTTATATTCATCGTGACCGAGTTTCTTACAATAGGAACACATAGTCTTATCCTTCTTTGGATTATCATCTTTTGAAGAAGATGCATCATTTTTTTCTCTTGGGGCAGAAAATTTTTGTTCAAATTTCTTCTTTTCCCATTGGCACTTTTGTTTCTTTTATTGCTTATAAGGCCCTTTTTTATCTCTTGTGTCCTGATTTGCAGCCAATACATGATATTTAGAGGGCTTAATTTTTCTCATTTGATTCAACTTGTATTCTTCTTTTGTGAGTTCATTTGAAAACTCATCAAGATAAGGCATTTTATAGTTGGTTCCTAGGGCACTTTTTGTTGCATACAATGTAGAAACAAAAACTTAATAGTTTGGATCAAGCTTGGAAAGAATACTTACAATCAATTGTGAATATTTCTTATCTATCTCACATGCTTTCAATTGCAATCTTACAGCCTTTAGTTTTGTGAAGAAGTCTCGAATTGTATTAAAATTATAGAGATTTAACCTTATTAGCTCATTCCCCAATTGGTGTCCCCTTAATTCATCTTGTTTACCTTTACAACCCTTCTAATTTTTTCCATACATCATTTGGATTTATAGTAGATTCAACATGAAAAAGAAGATCAAAAGATACAAACATGCATAGAGTACCATAAACCTCATCACACGTGTTAAACCACTTTGGCTTTTCTACAAGTAGTGATGGTTTAGTTTCAAGACTCGTAGTTATTCTAAACAACCCCAACATCTTAAGATAGATTTTATTTTTTTACTTCCACTCATAGTAGTTATAAAGTATGAGTAAATGTGTTGTTTGATCCATCTTAATGCAAAAAAGTAGATTGTTGTGCGAAAAAGAGAAAAATAAAACTCAAAAAGAGCACACAAGAGCCACCCCCCTCCCCTCTTTTACTAGATCAGAAATCACCCCCCCCCAAGATATTAAAACTTGGGACTTTATAATTAGTGCATTTACAATGTTGTAGTTATTTTCGAGAGTTTTACAATGTCCAAGAAATAGACTCAAAAATTGAAGGTAAAAATAAAATGTTAGAATAATAATATTAAACCAACACCAATGTATTGTGCTCAAAAAACAATCCACTTTCAAAAAAAATAATGACGTCTATCTAAGATCATATGTGAAAGTTATAGTGGTTTGAAGTTCAAAAACTGAGGACTAACCTTCAGATCTGCTGGAATTTTTTTTTTCTGAAAAATAAGAATTTATGAGAAGAAAAAGATTACACCACTGCAAAGAGAATGAAATTATACCCTTTTTTAAAAAAATTGAACTTAAAAATGTCTTTGTATGACTGAGAACTATTCATTTGAAGATCAGGTACGAAAATGAAAATTGTAATGGTGAGGGGTCCAGCTAAAGCAATCAAATGTGATCTTCTCATAATTTATTGGCTAAATGAAAAAACTAATTGGTACCCAAATGGTGTTTTAATGAGACAAAGAGAACCCAGAAAGGTTTTTTATTTATCACTTGCAAAAAATGTGGCTCCAATGTAAAAAAATGCCTCCAACAAGGAAAAATGGCATGCAAAACCTCCACTATTAGATTCACATGATCCTTATATGGAAATTGGGGTTTTTGAGCCTCCCAAACAGAATGGAACAACCAAAAATGCTGCCAGAATGTTGCAATCACCTAGATCTCAAAGAAACATATATCTTAAACAAGCATTATTGGATCTTCATAAACCTTTTCTGACTCTCCAGATCATGAGAAATGCAAGAGAAACACAAAAATATTTTACAAGATCTCTAAATAATCTAATCTTTCAAAAGAGGCTCTAATACCATGTTATAATATGAGAAAATAGATTTAAACCAAAACCAAAATGAAAGAGTTTGATCAAACAACTAGAAATAAAATGGACATAATAACAATACTATATAAAATTGATGTGAATGCTTAGAGGCATAATATCATCAAGAGAAATCTTCACTATCCAATATCCAAATATTTCTAATATGCATTATACATTGTGCCTAAATACAAGAAAGGTAGCTTGTTTATATAGGCAAGAGATAATATGAAGAATGGACAAGGTTGAGACAAGTGTCTCAACTTGGAGGAGGTAGAGTCCTGATAGAACTCAACAATCTCCTTTAGAAGATTTTGAGACCAAATTGGACACAACCATATCATAAGAGGAGTTAGAGTTCAAATTGGACTCAACCATATCATAGGAGGAGTTAGAGTTCAAATGGGACTCAACAATATCCACCTAAATAATATCCACCTAATAAATAAGTTCACCTACGTAAACTTAAGTCAAGAGTAAAATGGAAAGATACCATTTACTCCAACAATACATCAAAATGCCAACATAAAAATTGTTGACCAATAATACAATAACTAACAAATGCAAGTTTTAAAAGGGACCAAACCCTTGTACAACAAAGCAACCAACAAGGAAATAGAATGAGCACATGGGAAATGAGACAAATATAAAAACTCAGTAAATTATGCTTGCTATCATTAAACAACCTACATAATTCTTGATCCCAACTTATATATATGCACACACTTGACTTGAGTATGAGAATCTAAAATGGATTTAGGAACACCTCTCAAACTTCTTTGAACAATCACTCATGAGACACCAATATCTAAAATCCTTAGAATAAGGAGAGAGAAGGGGATTTTCCCCAATTGTAGCTCTATGAGGGACATCTCACACAAAGACATAATAGTTTATCAAAAGAAGTGAAGTGTTGTAATTACTTTGTAGACCTATATATTGTAGGGATCTACATGCAATAGTTGAACAAAGGACATGAAATAAAGGAGGTAATATGGATTTATATGAATATTAGGACTCAAAAGGAGTTGAGAGATGAGTAGAAGAGCCATGCAAATCACATAAGAAACCCTCTTGGGAATGTGAATCACTACATGGGGAATGGATGGAGAATACGAAACGTATTGACAAGAATTTCCATCTTGAGAGAAACCATCATCCAAAGAGTTATAAGTTTTAATATTCAAGTGATTTCTATTGGTATCCTCCACCATAGTGACACCCTTGCATCAAACATGTCAAAAATAAAAACCCAGGAGGCCAAATGCAAAACATTATCTACATAAAAAGTGGAGACCCTCATAGTCAAGTGATTGAGTCCAAGGCCTATCATGTACTATCAAATAATATCTCCATGAAAAGTATTGTAGATATCTATATATAATAAAAAATTAGCATACAAAGAGTGCCCATGAAGTAATTAGTAGAATCAACCTAAAGAAAGTAACCAATTGCATTTCCAATATCTTCAAACCAAGCATCTTCTTAGAATTGGAGAGGAAGAGGGAGTTGAAGGAGATATACAAAAGAGGGTGTTGGTTCCCAAATCAACAGAGTGGAAAATTATATGAGTATTCCTTACTCAATGCTCAAATCCTCCAATTGATATGGCCAACTAACAGGATCAATGAATTTATAGTTCTACTCCCCTTCTTTTTAGGCTTTGAAAAACCTAGGTGGGTGAACCTATTCACCAAGTATTCTAATTGGTGCTTTTTATAGAAGATAATTTTTTATATTATAATTTAACATTTATGCTAAAGTTGCATATATCTTTAGAATATTTTTTCTTACCAATTTGATAACTTATTCTAATATCATTCTGACTATCAATCTTCTTCACAACTTTAGTCGATCCTTTTATGTTTGTATTTAAAATTTGTTTTATGCTTTAATTACTTCTAAATATAGATCTTTTTTCAAACTCACCAATGCATTCCTATCCTTGGAAAATTATTCACCCCTCTTTCGACCCTACGTATAACTCTGAAAGACAATTTTTAAACCCTTCCTTGGTGAGTCTTTCAATTATCTAACCCTAAATATTACAACCTTATGTCCTCAATCACAACTAGTTTGCCTAAATTTAACTCTCCTAGAAAGACCAATCAGAATAAAATACAAATAGCCACTTTTTCTCTCAGATGTATTTTATTTTCTTCTAACTTTCAAGCACAACATAAAAAAATTTACACGTGGATTTAAGATACAACCACCTATTGTAAGTGATTATAATAGAGAACTGATCAAAAGAAATGATTTCCACAATTGGCAAGAAAAGAGAAGAATTGATTATATTCACTAAAATAAAACCATATTGTAGAGAAGTAAAGTGTCTTGTTAAATTGATATGATAATGTTTATATCTTTTGTGTTACAAAATGGTCTTTCCATATATATGGAAGATATAAGACTTTTAGTGAAAGTACATTTCTCTTGAAAACATAAAATTAACAAACAACTAACTATTCTTTAAGAATAAATTGATTAACAACCCCAAGATGATCAATATATTCATGATCTTTGTAAATAGTAATGTTCATCAAGAAATGTCCCATTATATATTCCTTTCTGTAGAGATTATTCATGGCCTTTGAAATGTAAATTTCTATGTCTTATTCACCATGCAATCATGCCATGACTTAAGAGAAATAGTGGGTAAAATTTTCTTTCCGTTGCTCCAAGGAAACAGGTACTCTATCATCCAATATTTGGGGAATCACATCTGCATCATTACCTTCTAATTTCTTCATTTATTCTTTCAAATCTTTATATAAGTTAAGGTATTTATCTAGTAGTTCTTTGCCTTTCTAAAGATCTTTAGAAGATAAAAAGTCCTTCATCCCTAATTTCTCCATCAATCTATCCTTTAATCAAGTGCACTCTTCTAGGGCCTTAAAGGTACCTGAGTAGGTTCTCCAAACACATTTTTCTTGTATCATTTTTTTATAAAAGCAAAATTCTAGAATAATTTCCAACAATTCATCAATAGTCTTTTGCTCATTTGTCTCCTTATCCTTTAATTTATTTTCAAATTTCTGAACCCTAAATCTCCAATAAGTTATGTCTTGTAAGGCCAATAATACTCTTTGTTCTTGTTCAAAGTCAACAAAATTTTATCTTCTCTCAATATCCTAGATGATATCTTTTCCTTTAATGAGTTGTGCAATCTCTTCCTACAACTGTTATTTTTTCTCTTCTGAACATTCATATAGAGACTTATAATTTTCCCTCTCTCTAACTAGAAGCTCAACTTGGTCTTTATTCAATCTTGTCACATCTAGATTCGATTTTGTTGTCACCTTAGGATTAGTCTTCTCTGATTTTTGGATCATCAATTTCCCAAATGTCTCTTCTATGTTAACCAAGTTGGGTCTCTTATCATGAGTATATTTAGCACATTTAGCAAAGTTTTTTTGTCCTAGATCATACCCAGATTCTGTATATATCCTATCAACTTCCTCAAGTATTATCCCTCTATTTGGATCTTGTTTCCTCACAAATGTGTCAAATATTATTGTACATCTCATATCTCATCCTTAGAAAATCATCACACCAAATTCTTTGAGAAGTTTCCTATCCCTCAAGATATACAATGGAACATCCTGTGGAATCTTCAACTCATGCTCAATCATTTTCTCTGCCTTTACCATTGGTTTATACATACCCTTCAATATTTTGGGATCAATCCTTTTATATGTACCTTCCAATTGTAATCAGTATCAATTATCTCATACATGTTCTTTTTCTTCACAATTTCATCTCTCTCTACGTTTCTAATCAATTCATCAACTTGAACATTGGTTCATGATCATAAATTCTTAATTTCTAAGATGCCTTTACCCATTGGATATATCCTTCAAGATGAAATTTTACCCTTGCGTCACATGTAGACATATGATAATAGTCTAAATTTATTTTTACAAGATCATAACTAAATGTGCTTTTAACCACAAATTATCCAAATGCTAAATATCTAGGTATTATTTATTTCTTGTTGCAAGATCTCAAATGTAGGGTGTTGGAATCAGAAAGTTGTTAAATAATTTCCAAATATGCAATTCTATCAGGAAATGTCTTAAGAAGAATGTAAGGACACCCTTAGAAACTATAAACTCTTATTTGGGTGTGATCTTTGAAAGAATACTAATCTCTCAAATTGTGATCAATAATACTTTGTTCAAGGGCCCAACAACTTGCTCAAGGGTTTTACAAATTGTTCCTCAAAACACTAGTACTAATAAAAGGTGGACCTTTTATCCCATATAGATATCCATAATTGCATAGGTTTGTGAAATCTAGTTTTATTATATTCTCTTATAGGTAACTCCTCAGTCCACAATCTCATCTCATGTCTAGTATAAAAAATCATATGCATGATAAAAGAATAATGTTTAAAATGTACTCAACTAGGGTCACCTTTTATCTACTCAGGACTATGATTTATTTGAACTGCTAAGTATGAAGCATAGTCAAAGGTACAAGGTTATTTTGACTTCACATATATGGCTATAGCCATTTTTGTTATTCCATTAATGGAGGAGATTCATCTCCTAGTACCCGTCCAAGTGTGAAATAGTTTAATTTAATATAAGGATGAAACAAATTCACATCGTATGGGGGTTTATCTGACTCCTTGTGTATAGAAAGATATCCTTCTATTCAAGCCTATGCAAAGGTAGTCTCCATCTTTTGTATATACTCTCTAGGGTGACATATTCCTCCTTGAGTTTATAGATATCAATATGGGCCCCACTGTCCCAATCTGGATCAAATACTCACTTTATATAGTCCTTTGTAATTAGAAAAAAAGGGTCTCCCTTATAGTCATAAATCATCTTAGTTTTACTATCATATATGTCCACCAGGGCTTGCATGAGCTTTGTACTTACAAAGACATTTGGTACAACTAGTTTTCCCAAATTTATGCTCCATAGGTTACATATGGATTTAGGCCCATCTTTCCTCTTGTAATGGAACATGAAAAAATCACACCCCTTTAATTTTGTCAAGGTATCACCTAAATGTTCAAACCTATCTTCTAACTCTTCATCACCAACTTTACCTATTTAGATCTTTGCATGTAGGTGGGAAATTGGTCTAAGAGATCCTAGTACAAAGGTCTTCCCTCCCTTTTTCATCATTTTGGTTTTACTTTTTCACTACCTTCTGATTTTTTAGTATTATTTTATTTTTTAGCCCTAGAATTCTTAGAGGATGAAGCTTCCATAGTAATTAACAAAATGCAACCAAAGATAATCTAGAGAACCCTACTTGTTATGCTAGTTGTGAGATGTTTTATCAGTAATTCTTCTATGAATGTTTATCAACCTCTAAATTTTGCTCTCAAGCGCTCACACCATATAAATTTATTTCACTTCAATCCATTATAAAGGAGATACAAATTCCCTATACTGCAATGGTCATTAATGGTCTGCTTTTTAAATTTTTGTCTCGATGTGACTTTAGTCAATTGATAGTTTTCCTAGTTTCGAAGGAACTTTTACTCCTCTCTTCGATATCAAAATATTTTGATGAATCACCTTGTGGTTATATTGATATGATCAAATTATGCATCTGCCCCTTCAATGATTTATTTTTGATGAAACATCTCCTTCAAGCTATTCCCCTTATGTTTTATCGATACCATATTTCATCGATGAGAATATATCATCTTTGTTTTATTAATGAAACCACCATCTTTGTTGGAACCATAAATCATTTTATTGATAACCTTGTTTGTTCGATAAGTCCTTTGGTGAAACATTAAATCCATTTATTCGATATGACCTTTTTTTGATGAGACAAGGCTTTCAAAGAAGCACCTTTTACTTTGTTAGACACAACTTTCTTCATTTATTTGACTTTTTAATATAATTCCCCAACTCTTTCTTGGATATAGAATTTTTTTCTATTAGACTGCTTCTTCAATGATACCATAGACGTGTTTCGTCAATACATTTTCTTTCTTGATAAAATATTCCTTATTGAATAAATAATTAATTTTTGTTAGATATACACCCTTTCATCGATGTTCTTTCTCTTTAGTGTAATTTGAATATTGTTACACCCAAATGAGATTTTAATGTTGTTGTCCTCAATTTTGAGATCACAAAATTGTGGCAACCCTACGAAATTTTTCTTGTCAATTCATAGTAGTATCCTCTATAATTTGAACATTTTGGATAAAGTTTTAATAAAGATAATTTGTCATCCCTGAAAAGTTCTTTGTAACACATATTTCATGTGTTCTTAAGTCCTTTTCTCTTTCTTATTTTGCATTTTTAGTCCCTATTTTCCCTTGAGTCAATAGCCCTTTGAAATACGCTCATTTCAAGCTAACTTAGACATCAAACAGAGTAGTATAACTCAAGTTATGATGTAAAAGGTGTGGTTTTTCAGGCTGACTGCATATTCTTTAAAAAAACCTTAAAAGGTGGGGTTTTTGAAGTCAATTGCACAAGTTCAAATTATATTTGATATATTAAATGGATTTTGTAGTCCATTTTCAAATTTCAACTCATTCTGAGTTGATTTGATGATAGTTTTTAATGTTTTTATGAAATTAGCTTTAATATAGTCTAATTTCATGTTATTTTATTAAAACACTATAGTTGTATATTAAATTAATTCAGAATTAAAGACTTAAGTATTAAAAGTGTGGTTTTTATTCTTCATTGCATGTCATCAATATGCAAAACACATTTTAAAACTCACTTCTAAATTTTTTTTTCTTATTAAATACGTTGTTTTTAATTGCAACTGCATATATATTCTATGTATTTTCAACATATGCAGTTCAACCTCTAAAGAGCGTATTTAATCCTTATGGGTGTTGTTTTTATATGCAATTGCATATTGAAAACAACGTATTTAAACTCCCCGGGTGGCTTTTTCTTCATGAAAGTCATATGTAAGTGCTCTCTAAAAGTGCATTTTTCACTTCCTTGTGTCTCCATTCTTCTCATGACGTCAAATTTGGAGGCCATTGCATATACCTTTTCTTGTGCAAGTGCTTCTTAAAACAACGTTCTTAATATGCTTCCCAAGGCGTCGAATTAGAAAGGCAATGCATATGCATTTAAAATGTATGCAAGTGCATTTTTAAAACAACATTTTTAATGCTTCTCCCAAGGTGTCAAATTTTTGGAGGATTACACATGTTATAAAGTGCATTGTATATCCTCCTTTGTCTTACTCCCTTAGGCGTTGATTTTGGAGGCTACTACATATGCTTCTTACATATGCAAGTGTGTTTTGAAAACAACATTTTTTTTATGCATCTTCCTATGGCGTCAATTTTTAAAGCCATTACATATGTTGTTTAAAACACAAAAACATATGTAATCAGCTCAAAATAGTCCGCTTTCCTCTGCGAAAATGCTTCATGGATGGAGGGTTTGAGCGTTTCCAACCATTTTCTCAACTTTCAAACTGATTTTGGTAAGTCCTTTGGTCATTTTGTGGATTTATTTTATTGTTTTGGTTGGGATTTTTGCCCTAGATGCCATTTTTCTTCCTCATTGCATATACAAGAGAAATAGTCAAAATGGTTGCTATTTCTTGGCATTTTATCTCTCATTCTTTCCCACTTCGTTGTATATGCATGTTGACTGTCCAAAATTGAAGGAAAGAAACTAGGAATTTGGTCTATATATACTCTTTCCATCTAATCTTTCCTAAATCCAAAAATCTACTGAATTTATTTAAGATTTGGCTCAAGGTTTTGATAGATTTCATCTTGAGGATTGAGGTAATTTCTTTCTAAGTATTTTCCTTATTTTTCTTCCCAAGCTATTTAAATTACATGTAAAGCTTCCATTTTTTATTTACATGTGATTAAGTTCATGTTTCTTCTGCTTCTATCTTCTATTCTTAAGATGCATATGCAAGAATTTTATCTTACTTGAATATGCAGTCAGGATTAAAAACCCCGTTCTATGGCAAAGAAAGAAACAAATCCAATGCAAGTTCATACATGTGCTATTTTCCCAAATATCCACTTGCATAAGTTGCTGCCCCATATGCAAAGAAGCTAAAAAAACTCACTTTTTGACCTCATATGCAAGTATTCACAAAATTTTATCATGTGCATTTCATGTGTGAAAATGCTTTTCACATCTCTTTGGACTTGTTGTCCAGAATGTGTAAATGCTTCCAAAAATCCCACTATGCACATAACATGTTTGTTCATGAGCTGCAAATGATATTAAAAACCCCACCTTCCATAACCTCAAAGCTTGGCATTCATTCATATGCAATACTCCAGAAAAACCTTGTTTTTCATCTTTCTTCCACATACTTGCGAGATGTATCAAGTTTTTTCTACCCCTCGAGGATGCAAGTTCTTATTGCAAGTTGAAGAAAGGTTTTCTCATGTTTTTACCATGGTTCAAGGATACAAATCAAGAGCAACCACATGATGGAGCCAGGCAAGAAGGTGGAAAGTGTGAAATTATTCCAAGCATAGAATGCTTTCAAAACTGAAACAAAAAGACACAAAGATGCTTCTCAGTGATCACCATTATGATGCAGAGCAAGATGCAGTTTCATATTCCAGTTCAAGATGTTTTCACCAAACCAGAACACATCAATCATTGGGCATCCTGTAGTAGTATGAAGACCGACAGGGGATGATGCAAATAGATGTCATCTCTTGTCAGACACTTAGATGCTTTCATTATGCATTTTGTAAAAGTGTAGAATCTTTGACAGATTACATGATAATATGTAATTGCATGTGATAGTATCACGTGCAAAGTAGTCTCATGTAATCATGTTGCAAGGACATTAGGTCCTGCATCATTGAATAAGTCAAAGTTAGTTAGTTGTAGATAAGCATTGAATAAGTCAAAGTGGTTAAGGGTTTCCCCTTTCTTCTCCACTTTTCTCTCTCTTATTTTCCTATATAAGGAGGGGGGTTCATTGTAAATGTCATCTTTTGGTTTTAGCAAGAAAGGCTATACTTGAGAACTTGTGTGGTGAAAACTTTGTGTTTCATTGTACGGATTGTTAAAAGTGAATAAAAGTAACAAGATTTTCCAAACTTTGTGTTGCTAATCTTTGGATTGGATGGTGTGTTCTTATGTTGCATTGTTCAAACATTCTTGAGTTCATTTCATAAGCTAAACTTGGGCAAATCATTGGAGGTTTCAATACACCTTTTGAGAGACTTTGAGCTACAAGAGGGGGATTTCTATAATAGTAGTGGCTATGAATATTGGGAACTGAAGACTTTGAGATTCAATTTTGAGTATTTTTCTTTTATTTTCAGAATTATTAGTGAGAGACTTTGAGCCTCACTATTAGTTCTCATTATCTCAAAATAGGATTAATTGCAAGAGACTTTGGGCCCTTATTTTAATTCAGCAAATATATTTATAACTTCTACCTTAGGAGTTGCTCTTACGTCAATTGCTAAGTCACCGGTATTATCGTAGCAGTAGGTGATCTTTGTAGAGTTAATAAGTTGTCTTTATTTGTGAATCTTTTCTTAAAGAAAGAGTAAAGGATTAGAAGTATCACCCTTATTCAATTTCAGTTGAAATCCTACTGAAGCCACCTACGGTAAGAAGGGAGCCTCCCCTATTGCTGAGAGGAGAGATTTATCTCATTATACCGTTTCTTAAAGTTACAATTTTGTATGGTGTAGTCTTAGTAACTTAGAAAATTTTTAGCCAACAAATGCAACAATGGTCTTGCTAGGTTCTATTTTCTTTTGTTCGATAGCTAATCTTCCATGAAAAACATTGTCTTCAGTTAATGAATGAATTATACGTGTTTTTTTCATCTAACGGTCCTTTTTTATGGAACTTCCTTTTCGGTGAAATATTTTTATCTTTTTTAGGCCTCTTTGTTTCATCGAAATGCTTCTTTCGATAAGACTTATGTGGGGCTTCATCAATGAGGGTTAATACTTATGATAATAGATTTTGATAAGAATCTACTTTCGATATAATCATTTATTACTTTCTAGATATTATTTTTTCCTCAAAATTTATTACGCGTGGAAAAGATCTCTTTTTGTTAAGAAAGAAGTGTTTCAAAAAAAATTCATACACTAGCAATTCTTGCATTTTTCCTAATGTGTTCCATAAGTAATATGATTCTTCTCCTCCTTTTCCTATAATAACATATGGTCAGACCCACAGGGCCTCAAAATTTCCATGTTTTCCCTTATCTTGATTTCTGGTATTCCACATGAGAATCCATTCCCCTTCTTTGAACTTTCTACCATTTGATTTCTTATCACGAAGGCTCTTCATCTATTGTTACATTTTGTAATTATGTTGTTTGACTTTTCTCCTTACCTCATCCAGTTTTGCCAACTGGACAAACCTTTCCTCCGTTGGATAAAAAAGATCTTCCTCCATCACAAATTTGTAGACTGCCAATAAATTTTCTAATGGAATTCTAGATTACTTTCAATATACTAATTCAAATGGGGAATTACCTTGGTAGTAATCCTATTTTCCCACAGAGCTAAATTAAATGTTTAATCCCATGATCTTTTGTTATTATCAAGCATTCTCCTTATAATTTTTAAAATATTTTTGTTGCTTGATTTTGCTTGACCATTTCCTTGGGGGTGATATGGTGAAGCATATGATATAAGATTACCTTATTCTTCACAAAATGTATTAAAATAATCATAATTAAAATACATATCATTGTCAGTTAAAAGTCTAGATAGAACACCAAAACTGGTTAACCTATTCTCCATTAGGAATTTGATCACTACTTTACTATTTGCTTGTTTAGTTAGGATGACCTCCAACTACTTGGTAAAGTATTCATTAGCAAATAATATCCATCTGTGGCCTCTACTTGACTTGTCTGAAATCTCCCCTATGAAATCAATTTCCTATTGTTGAAAAGGTTCCTCAACTTTCGTTGGTCTTAATGGAAAATATCCTTGATATTTGAACTTCCTAGAGAATTTTTAGCAAGCCTCACACTTTCTCACATATGCAAATGCAACTCTAAAAACACTAGGCCAATAATAACTATCCTTGAGGATCTTATGGGCAATAGTTATGGCTAATAAATTCCCACCACACACATTTTCGTGTATCTCCTTCAACACCTTTTGAGATTGATATTTATCTAAATAAAACAAAAATATACCATCCATATTCTTCCAATACAAGTCTCCCTCTATCAACACATACCTAGTTGATTGTACCTTCAATAATATTTTTTTTATTTTCATTCAGGCCATCAAGACATCTCATATGTTTCAAGTAGTACACCACATTTCAGTACCAAGGAACATGTTCTATACTAATAATAACATCTTCTAAATCAACATTGTTTACTTTTAGAGCCTCCAAGTTAGATTTTGCCATCAATTTTTCCAACCCTTGTCCTCTCACAATTTTAATGATTTGGACCTCTATGTTGAAATCCTGGATCTAATTTATCCATGTACATCTCCTCCTCTGAGTGAATTCAGTCTGCCTAAATATATCTTTCACAATTGCTTTAGGAACATAAGCCTTTACTTCTGCCCCAACCAAATATGGTTTGAAATATTTAACTGCCTTAACCAATGCATATTCTTGTTTCTCATTAATGTCATACTTCAATTAGAAATCTTGCAATGATTTACTAAGAATGTGATTGGTTTCTCACGACCCTCTTCATTCTTTTGTAACATAACTACAACAATTGTATAATAGGAGGCAAAAGAGAAGATCGGAAATGGTTTTGAAAAATCAAGAGACTTCAATATTTGAGCCTCCTTAATGGATCTTTTAATGGCTATAAATGCATCAAGAGCTTCAGAAGTCCAATCTAACTTCTCACCCTTCTTCAGCGTCTTTGAAATTGACTTCACAATTTTAGAAAAATTTGAAATGAACCTATTGGGACTAGACCAAATTTTCTATTCCATTCACCAAATAAAAAACAAAATCGCAGTTGCTACTCATTTTGGCCAAGTGGGGTATTTAGAAGTGAATGAAATATATCATCTTGGAAGTGTGTAAATATGGTGAAAGGCCATCATTTCAAATGAAAAATCATCCCAGGTATTATCGTTGATTGAAGATGCAGATAGGTGTTTCACCATTTCGCAATAAGTCTAATAAGAAGGTTGCAAAATAGAGATTTCATTGTTCTGTTATCCATCTGCGTGATATTTTTCAAAGTGGTAAAAACATGTGGAGTAGTAGCTAATGTACGATTCCTTCGATGTTTCATGGGCGAGATAAAATGAAGATGTGATTTAGCAATTTATCACTATTTTACTGAGTACCCTGAACAAGGTTGCAAAGTAGCGAAATATCGCTATTTCACTAGATTATCCAGAAGAAGGATTATGAAATGCCAAATTTATCGCTATCTCACTGTAGAAAATTGAAAGGGTTGGAGAAATGGTGGTTGCTACATCATTTCATTGTAAAATATGACAACACTTTTCTGATGGCGAAATCTTGTTGAGATTCTAAATTAATATTTGGAGGTTGTACAGAGGCCAACTTATCTTAAGTTGGGAGAAAGGCTAACATACAATTAATTAAAAGGTTAAATGCATATGGATTTGCAAACTTAGCAAGACAATTTTTCTATTCCCTATGGAATGTATGACGCAACATTTAAATAGTTCAAATGTGTGAAATTTATTTGAAACTTAAGCATTTAATTATTTTGGCAGAGTTTCCTATGTGTGAATTGCCTCTTTGGGATATATCATGGAGTACAGGTTGGTAGAGTTTTTTCTATAAAGAGAAAGGGACTATTGGCTTCATGCACAAGATTGATCAAGGCAATCATATCTTTCACTTACACAATGGGGCTTCATGCAAATAATAACTTTTGGAATGAAGATCCACAGCTTGTTCATCAACTAGATTTGAGTGATGCAGTAGAAGACCAATTGGACATCATAAATATTCTTATGGTCACCGCATGGGATCTCGGGACAAGCTATGCCAAGTATGAAAGTGATGTGATTGAGTTAGAGGCAAAGAAAGATAGAGCATAATAACATGGTATGATATGGGAGGTGCAACTTAATGATGGAGGATGGGTCCCTGATAATTTCCAAGATGAACTGCTAGACATTCTTGGCTTGGTCTGCATCGATGGGTTGCATTTTACTTGAAGTTATAGTGTATATAAATTGGTGTAACTAATTGTTATACTTATGGATAGAATAGCTTTTTAACTTCTATTTTCTTAAATATAATACTTGGGTTGTGAAAAGATACCAATATATAATGGTCTGAAGCTTTTTTTGCATCCCTTCGTTTTGTATAAGAGGGATACCAAGACTGTTAAGATATACATTATGTAGAAAATATAATATAGTAGATATATAGAATTTTGACTACAACTGAAACGTGAACGTAGATGTACTTATTTTTTTAAATCAATGTAAAGAACCAACACTTTTCTGTCTTGTTTTGAGGTTTGAAAGTTATTTCTTATTTCAATAAGTCTTTTGTAATTATTGATTATCATATCAGTTTCCATCTTTTAATGCTTGTACTGAGAAGTTATTTGTTCCTCATATTCATCCGATTATCAAGAAAATCTATGAGAAGTGTCTTTCCTCTTGTTTCTTATCTAATTGGTTTGTTGCTGAAGAAATTAAATCCAATTAGACCAGTGAATATGTGCGGGCTTAACCATTTTATGTATTGATAGCATTTGATGGTTGATGGTGTATTGGGAATATTGATTACATATTTTTCCATTAGTATGCAAAGGAAACAAGTTTTGAACCATCGGTACAATGCTCACCGAAAGATAGTTTTGGAGTACAACCTGACACAACATTTTTGCAAAGGTCACTGAAACTAGTCTTCACCGAAAGACAGGGTACAAGCTAAATCGATGACACAACCTAAAGAGTAACCAGACAAAGCAGTTGATAGTATAAACTAAAATACAAGTTCACAGAGGAACCCGACAAAAGTTTACATTGTAACCTGACAAAGTAGACAACAGAGGAACTTGATAGACAAGGTTACAGTGAACACCGGTAGACAGATAGACTAAAGAGAAACCCAAGCACCAGTCTACCAAGAGACAGTTATATTCTGAGAAATGTGGATCTAACTTACACGTCAAATAAAACACTTAAGCTTTAGATTTAGCTTTAAATTATATCTTTAAAAAAATTTCTTGAGGTAAAAGCAATGTAATTGTAATTAATTAATCAGTCTAACTAATTGTAAACATGCAAACTAGGAGATCAAGGTCAAGTTGTAAACCTTTGATCATAGAGTTATCATTGAAAAGCGTGAAACTAAAATAGGTCAATCTAAAGTATAAATAGATGTGTAATAAATCAGAACAAGTAGATGTGATGATGATTGTAGCCAAGGAGCACATCTATGGATTAGAGATAGAGTTTTATGCAGAAGGACAACAAAAGATGAAAATGATTATCAAGAGCCATATTCAAGGCTACCGAGCAAAACAGAGGTATTAATCAATCACTATAGGTGATAAATATACATGTGAAATTTAATGGATTTGTATTTAGTAATTCTTGATTGCATATACTCAGGTCAATGAATATTTTTTACTACATTCTAACAAGTGTAGCAAATAGAAGAAATCCTTTGAGAAGGTGGATTTAACAATCCTTTTGTATATCTCTTAATCAAGTGCACACTAAATAGTGTTGCTAAAGCTCTTAACAAAGTAGACCTTAACCAGTCTCTACATGTTACTCCTAACAGGGTAAGATCATCAGAAGTGATCAAACTTGTAAGCCTTAACCGACCCCTTCCATTCTGCAGATAGTGAAGTTTTTGTGGGTTTCATCCCCACCGCAGTTTTACCTTCCAAAAGGGGTTTTCTACGTTACCAAATCTTGTGTCATGTGTCAATATATTTCATGAATTTTTATATGAATGTTTACATGTAAATTAAGACTATGAATTGATATTACATGCATAAAGATAGAATAACAAATATGGTCGATAATACAAACAAGCGATTACTAATGGATAAAGGATAATTGACAAAAAGTTTTAAGGGTACTGATTCACCCCTCCCCTCTTAGTACACACCATTCCATTATTTCCAAAAATTGGTATTAGAGATAGATCTCTTATTTGGAAAAGTTTAAATACTTAAGAGAAAATATCATACAATGGAAAGGTATAAGCTAGACAAGAGTATTGAGAATCAGAAGCTAGAGATATAGATCTTCTATGAGAAATACAAAGTAGCTAGAATCAAGATGAGAGAACTACTAGATGAAAGAAAGGATATGGCATCTCACTGTAATGAAACAGACTATCATAAAGAAGAGATACTTGATTTGCTTGAGTCATCAGGATCTACATCTAGCAAAGCATCAGACACATCTGAAGAAAGCATCATAAGTCTAAATGAAAGCAATAAACATCTAACAGAGCAAGTAAAGTACTGCAAATCAATCAAGAGACACAAATGGTAAGGATGATTGACGTCATGAACAATGCTAGACAAGCTTAGAAAGAAAGAACACTAGCTATTGATGACAGGAGGAAGATCACTAAAAATATACAAGAGAGAGAGTCAAAAATACAAAGACTTACTGAACATCATCATGAGATCACTGATCATATTATTATTATGATTCAGGAGGCAACCTAAATGAACATAGAATTCATTGAAAAAATAGAAGTTATTGGTGAGCTAAGAGAAGAAAATGAAAAACTAAAGCATGAAGTAAGAATCCAGAAACAACACAATGATATGATTAAGAGAGCTAAAGAAAGTACCAAAAGGATGGATACCGAGCATGGAGAATCACCATACCAAGCTAATCACAAATATGTCTACACAAATCCAAGACCAAGGAAGTTGTCATGCAATTTCTATGGAAAACTAGGCCACACATCAAATATTTGCAGGAGCAAAATGAAAGGTATTCCTAAATCCACATCTACATTCATAGGAAATTGTTATAACTGTAACAAGAAAGGACATAAAGCATATTAATGCAAATCTAAGGTGAAACAACCAAAGAAGAAAACCTACATGGAAAAATATTGTCCTTCTTGAAAAATGCATGAGCACACATATCTTGAATGCAGGAAGAAGAAAAAGCAAGCATGGAAGCCAAAAGATCAAGAAAATGCTTATCAATTGAAAAGAGTCGGTAACTCATATGTTTGGGATTACAATACATGGAAAAATTTCATAGCATGTGCAAGATATGGTCACATAGCTTCAAAATACATGAGGAAATGGACAAGAAAGTCTAGAAGCTGGACTAACCCCAGAATGGCATGCTTACACTGTCATAGGGTCATTCATCTAAGCAAGGACTGCAGAGACTGAGTGATAGAGACAAGCACTTTTCCCAATGGAAACACCATCAAAGATATCAGAAGCATGAGAAACAAAATATGGAGAAAAGCTACAAACATTGATGATGCTAGACTGATCAATACAATTAGTGACACCCTATCCAATGGATCTGGTAATATCACCACCCCCACCTAAGTAGAACATGTAAGGATGGAACTGCACTACACCAAATTATATTTTACATTAGTTCCATTATACATTGATGAAATTCCAAACTAGTAAGATTAAAGATGCACAATGGTATTACTTGTTATGAATTTGTGAATTCAATCTCGTCGGTCAATGCATACCAAAAATCATCGGTGTACATACAAAGCTAAATTGTCAATACTTACCGAGCATCGTCAATTAACACACAAAAGCTAAGTTGCTAGCATAAACCAAGCAGCGTTGGTAATCATGTAAAAAGACAATGTTTTCTTCACCATATACCAAGATCCGTCGGTAAACATGTGAGAATTAAAATGAGTTGACACTTGTCCCAAGCATCGCGTTCTCACCGAGAATGAAGTTGGTGTGTTCCCCAAGCAAATCTATCTTCTACACCTGACAAGTGGGTAAAGAATTAAATACACCACTTAGGGCATCCTCTATAAAAGGATGACAGAGAATTCATTTCATTCACTAGTGATTTAGAGCGAAGAAGCAGAGCAAAGTAGAGCAAAAAGAAACCAATAGAAACTAGATTGTAGAAGCGATTAACAAGTAGATTCACAACATTCAAAAAGATTTGCAGAACCATATAGAAGGTTAATTAAGTAACATCATCAAGCTCACTGTTTGTTTTATGCGAAAATCCCTAATTCTTAGAAACCATGGAAACCACATCCCATGTAACCAAGATCAAAAATGCCAAGGAAAATAAGGTCAACCTAATCAAGAACTCCACTTGTGAGGAGCCAAATTACAAGTTCTGTCTAGAGGTTTCCTCACAACCCAATGATGTTGGTACATTATCTGGAATTCTACCTAGGGTTTTTCTTGTTGAGGATGTCAGGACATACATACATTGCAAGATCATCGAGATAGGATATCTTGAGGTCGAGCAAGCTTACAAGAAGCTTTACACAGGCATAACCATCAATAAGGAACATAAACACATAGAGGTCAAAGGGATGGAAAATTCCCTAATGTTCCCAAAGGATTTTAAGACCGAATGGATCAGGATAGTGCTAAGTAGAGTGCACGATTGAAAGATGTGGCTCGATGATCCAAAACAGATCACCAAGGATGTGATACACACAGTGACCAGTTATCACAGAATGGGATGGCAGAGGATTGAAGGTAAATTCCATCAAGGATCTAGGACTAAAATTTGGTGCATGTGTCCTGGGCTACAAGATATTCCAAGCCAGAAAGAGGAATAGTATTGCATCCGGAGCAGTAGACACTGCACACAAGATTGTAAAGAAGGGATTACCATTGGATCTATTCGAGCTTCTACTGAAGTAGTTAGATGAGAAAATGAGGACAATCAGGTCTATAAAGTCCAATTCATGTAAGTTCATATCACTCCTAATGTACATATTTTTTACTTTCAAGACTTTTTCCCATCTATCGGTAATGTCAACTAGGATACTACCCAACCAGTGACAATTTAGATCAGTAAATTCATTAAGTCACTAGGTGACAACTTTACATCAGTTATGGATGAATATTTCACTAGATTTAAAGACATAATGAAGAAAAAGTATTAGCACTCACCAACAAGCCTCATAATGAATAAAATTGGGCTACACTGAACCTAGAGCACATTCTTTTAAATGATGCAGAGGATGTCAATTCGGTTGAATTGAATATAGAAGAAAGTAAAGCAATGGATGACATACCTCAAATTTTGGAGTCATTAAAAGATACAACCAATGTCATAATCCAAGATGTGACAATAATAGATATCACTGAAGATCATGTCAATGAGGTAAAGGCAGACAAGGATATCATTGTTACCTCCAACCAATCCAAGGAAAAAGACACAATAAATGATGCTACACAGGTGAATATATGAGGCCAAATGCCATTATTGATACAAGCTATCAATATCATCTCAGAAAAGGAGAATTCACATGAGCCTGATGTAATAATACTCGAGGATAAGGGTGAGAGGAGTAGAAAAACACAACTGATGAACAAAATGTAACAAATGAAGAACAAAAATATGCAGATGGAGACCAGAAAGATAAAGGTGAAGAAGAGAAGAAAGGTGATGCCACTCCTAAGGATACCAAAGGAGATATTGTAGATAAAGCTAAGGTTGATATGGAGACGTCCACTCCCAACTGACAAGTAGACACTGAGCAACAGGATAAAGGCACACATACTCCAAAGCCTTCACCAAGTACATCAGACCAAGCAAAGGAACTTTCTATGGTACTGCATACAGGTCCCTCCACCACACTTTCAAAGAAGAAGAAAAAAAAATAAGAATATAGTTACACTAGATGAGATTATTGAAATACCAACCTGTGATCCAAGGACATTGGATCCAGAGGCACTTACAAAGTATACAGAACTTTGTAAATGGAAAGCTATCCAACATAAGCTTAAGAAGGAGACAAAAGACACATAGGTACTAGAGACAGCCAAGGAAATAATTCTGCAAATTGTACCTGATGTTGACGTTGGTCAAAATGCTCCTATACTTGATCAACTAATTGTTCTTACCAAAGTCATCAAATCACAGAATGTGGATACAGAAAAGGCAATAGAAGAACATGCAAAACAAAAGTACCAATGCAAATTGATAGATAAAACAAGCCAAGAATTGGCCAAGAAAAAGGTAAAGTTGTATGAAATAGTCAATTAATTAGACCAAATCATTTCAAAATCTATAGCCTTAGTTCAAAATTTATGCACTTTAGAGCAATTCACAAAGGAGAATAGTGAGAAGATTGCACAAATAGATGCAGATCTAAATGCTAGTGCACAAAGTCTAAAAACCACTGACAATGCAATCAAGTTGCATTATGAAAATATTATGTAAGCTAAAAGGTTGAGATTTGATATTTTAGACGTAGAAACAAAATTTAGAGATGAGGTAACCAAGATTCAAGCTCTACTCCTACCGAATCTTACATTACTGCAACAGCATATGACATCGGCAAGACAATTGATTGCCACCCCAAAAATGTCTGTGATAGAAAGCATATATGATATGCATGCAAGGATCACATTAGAGATCATGACCCTTGAACGCCTTAAGGAGAAGTGGGAGAACATGATGGAAGACATATAGAACTCCCATTCCCATATCTTTGACAAATTGTACTTGTATGATATTACACCTTTGTCCTTATTATCAAAAAAGGGGAAAATAATATGTGACAAAGAGAGAAATGGAATTGATAAGGTATCAGGGGAAATAATGAAAAGGGGGAAATAGTATAAAGGGAATCGTATATACATGTACATAAACTATACCAGAATGCACATAGGGGGAGTCATATTGACAAGGTAAACACATGGTGTATATACTAAACATTTTAGTTTTGCACATATCAATTTTTGATACTAATATAAAAGGGGGAGATTCATGACATATTTTTCCATTAGTATGCAAAGGAAACAAGTTTTGAACCGTCGATACAATGCTCATCGAAAGACAGTATTGGAGTACAACCCGACACAACAATTTTTCAAAAGTCACTGAAACTAGTCTTCATCGAAAGACAGGGTACAAGGTAAACCAACAACATAACCTAAAGAGTAACTTGACAGAGTAGTTGACAGTATAAACTGAAAGACAAGTTCACAGAGGAACCCAACATAAGTTTACAATGTAACCTGATAGAGAAGACAATTGAGGAACCTGACAGACATGGTTACAGTGAACACCAATAGACAAACTAAAGAGAAACCCGAGCACCGGTCTACCAAGAGATAGTTATATTCTGAGAAATGTGGATCTGACTTACATGTCAGATAAAACACTTAAGTTTTAGATTTAGCTTTAAATAATATCTTTAAAACCATTTCTCGAGGGACAAGCAATATAATTTTAATTGTTTTAATCATTCTAATTGATTGTAAACATGCAAACTAGGAGATCAAGGTCAAGTTGTAAACCTTTGATCATAGAGTTATCATTGAAAAGTGTGAAACTAAAATAGGTCAATCTAATGTATAAATAGATGTGTAATCAATCATAACAAGTAGATGTGATGATGATTGTAGCTGAGGAGAACATCTATGGATCAGAGATAGAGTTTTATGCAGAAGGACAACAAAAGATGAAAATGGTTATCAAGAACCAGATTCAAGGCTACCGAGCATAACAGAGGTATTGATCAATCACAATAGGTGATAAATATATATGTGAACTTTAATGGATTTGTATTCAGCAATTCTTGATTGCATATACTCAGGTCAATGAATTTTTTTACTACATTCTAACAAGTGTAGAAAATAGAAGAAATCCTTTGAGAAGGTGGATTTAACAATCATTTTGTAAATCTCTTAACCGAGTGCACACTAAACAGTGTTTCTAAATCTCTTAACAGAGTAGACCTTAACTAGTCTCTACATGTTACTCCTAACAGGGTAAGATCATCAGAAGTGATCAAACTTGTAAGCCTTAACCATCCCCTTCCATTCTGCAGATAGTGAATTTTTTGTGGGTTTCATCCCCACTGCAATACAATATAGAATAACAGATATGGTCAGTAATACAAGCAAGTGATTACTAAAGGATAAAGGCTAATTGACAAAAAAATTTAAGGGTGTTGATTCACCCCTCCCCTCTCAGTACACACCATTCCATTATTTCCAAAAGAATATATGTTGTCTTACATAATTGTACATAGGGTTGAATATAAGTGACTCTATAACCCTAATTAGATAAGGGATTGGTCTTATCAATAGTCAAAAATTAAGCATTTGATTTATTATTCTGAAAGAATTTTAAAAATAAAACTCGTATTATTTAAAGTTTTTATTCAATATTTTTTTATAAAGAGAAGTGAAGCAAGTGATTATGAATTTACATAATTAGACCGGTCTCAAGAATCTTTGTCATCTTGAGAGGTAAATCAGTTGGTAAAATGCTACAAAAAGCCTTAAACCTGGTGTGTGGGTTAAGGAATAGGTTTACTTACCTTGGTCCTGTAGAGCCAAAAGTGTAGGGGAATTTGATCATTGATCATTCATGTTCATTGGCCAAACTGATTGAGGGATCCTTATAACAGAAGATGTGAGATCTCTTGGTTTTCCAATCTGTGGTTTTGGGAACCAACAGAACCTCCTCACAAAATTTATTTGTCCAAAATTGATTGAATTGCTTTCACTATCTTTGGGATTGGGATCTTATCAATAACAACAACCCTTCCTAGATCTATTCTTACACCTTCTTTTGATACTATGTGGCCAAATAGTTTCCCTCAGTAACATCAAAATGGCATTTCTTTGGGTTGAGTTATATACCATACTCCAAGGCTTTCCAGAATATTTTCTCCAAATGGTTTCAATGGTCTTTATTTTTCTTAGAATATGCAGTGAGATCATCTTGATATACAATCATGATTACATCAATCAGTTCTTCAAAATCTACATCCATAGCCCTTTGAAATGTGGAAGCAACATTATTCAAACCAAAAGGCATACTTATATACACATATGTGCCCCAAGGTGTAGTGAATTTTTTCTTGTATTGTTCAAATTCTTTTACCTTAACTTAGTTATAACTTGAGAAACTATCCATCATCTACAACAACTCACATCCAGTGACCTTCTGTAACAAGGCCTCTGTATTTGGTAGTGCAAAATTATCCTTTAAGGATAAGATATTTAGATTCTTGAAGTCAACACATAATCAAATGTCTCCATTTATATTTATCACTAGTGCCAAGTTAGACACCTAAGATGAATGCCTAATTGGCTTAATTATTCCACCATCCCTTAACTTCATGAACTCATCTTGTATCTTGGGGTCTAAAGTGTGATTTATAGGTCATTGTCTCTGCCTAAAAGGTTTTGCATGTGTCTTCAAAGGAATCTCATGCTGGAAAAAATATTCCATGTATTCTTTAAGATCATCATATGACCAAGCAAACACATGTTTGAATTTCCCTAGTAGTTTCATCAGATTTTCAATTATCTTTGGAGTAAGCTTCTTTCCAATATATACATCCTTAGGTGTATTTTATGTTCCTAAATTTATCTTCTCAACATCGTCTTCTTTGACTGGTGTTGCTTTTAGATCAAATCTATCATCCTTATAAAAAAACTCTCTCCAATGCTACTAACCCCTTTGGAATTGTATTGGTCTTTAAATACATTATTTCCTTCCCAAATATTGTTTATATTCCATCAACCTCCTCTAGATAAGCATTAAAATCAATCTCCTGAGATTCATGTATATCGTCACAATGCAGTAAATTCAACAAGTCGCGATCATCTTCAAAAACTTGCCAATTGCATATATTATCTCGAATGGAGGGTCTATATTTAATCTCAACCTTTGGTATTTCATTCAATATTACATTTTTTTTTTAAGTCTACATTTGCAAGGAAACCTACCATGATATTCTAAGATCTATCAACTCAATCTATTGAAAAAGCATCAAAATATTCTATAGCGTCCCATACTTCATTTTTGTATCAGTTGAGCCTTGTAGTCTTAGCAGTGTATTTAGACCAGACTTGTGAAATAACCAGTTTTGAATCTCCATATACACTAAGAATTTTTATCCCATGTTTGGATGCCAAGCTTAGTCCTAGTAAGAGAGCCTCATATTCTACTATATTGTTTGTGCACTCAAAGGATAGAAAGAATGGGTATTTGAATGTAATTCCCTTTGGTGATATGAAAATAACCCCATCTCAATTCCCTTCTTTGCTATAAGATCTATCAAAATACATTCACCATATATGATTCTGACTTCTTTGGGCACAAGTACCTATGGGATCTATGTTTTTTATTTAGGTTTTGTCAACTGGACTGTGATTTTTTCTAAATCAGTGTGACAAAATGATGTTACCTATTTAGGAGCAAAATCTTCAATTATATAGGATGATCTTGGCTCTGTTTGTACTTTCACTTCTTTTCCATTCATAGGTATTGTAGCATATGATTAGTCTAATTGGACATGACCTCCTACAAGGCTTGACCATTGCCTCGACAATAACATCTCATAGTTGGGAGGGACATCTACCACTATAATATGTGTTCTATATGAAGCTTCAAGACAAGCAATAATTTTGAAATCCAAGTCTTTCATAATACCAACCACTGGGACATACCTGTTGTCCATGGAACAATAATTTCCATAAGTAGTGTCAACCCACATCCCCAGTTCTTTCATCACTTCAAAAGGCATAATATTTACTGCAACTCCTGAGTCTACCATTCATTTTTTTACCAATTTATTGTTAATCAATAGTTTCATATAGAAAGGATCTACTTGTGAAGGGTTTTTGGTTATTGTGGTTCCCAAGTACACAATAGGTCTCGCTTCTTCTTCTTGCCTCTTGGTTGGGGTTTCATGTTTTTGTTCTTTGTATTGCTCTTTGGGGACAACAAATAACATCATTATATTTTTCTCTTTGTACTTGGGAAACCTAATTATTTATAGTAATGGAACAAAGACCTTCATTTGTGATAATGCACTTGTGATGTCAAAAAATGATGCTTCTAATTCCTGTGGCTCAATGATCCAAAACAGATCACCAGGGATGTTATACAAACAGTGACCAGTTATCCTATAACTGACAAGGCCAAGGCACTTAAACGCCCTTCTTGCCCAAAGATTCAGAAGATGACAAGTGTAGAATGGGATGGTAGAGGATTGAAGGTAAATTCCATCAAGGATCTAGGACTGAAATTTGGTGCATGTGTGTTGGGCTACAAGATATTCCAAGCCAGCAGGATGAATAGTATTGCATCTGGAGCAGTAGACATTACACACAAGATTGTAAAGAAGGGATTGCAGTTGGATCTATCCGAGCTTCTACTGAAGTAGTTAGATGAGAACATGAGGACAATCAGGTTTATAAAGTCCAATTCATGTAAGTTCATATCACTCCTAATGTACATATTTTTCTACTTTCAAGATTTTTTCCCATCTATCGATAATGTCAACTGGGATACTACCCGACCAGTGACAATTTAGATCAGTGAATTCATTAATTCACTAGGTGACAACTTTACATCAGTTATGGATGAATATTTCACTAGATTTAAAGACGGAATGAAGAAAAAGTATTAGCACTCACCAACAAGCCTCATAATGAATAAAATCGGGCTACACTGAACCCAGAGCACATTATTTTAAATAATGCAGAGGATGTCAATTCAGTTGAATTGAACATAGAAGAAAGTAAAGCAATGGATGACATACCTCAAATTTTGGAGTCATTAGAAGATAAAACCAATGTCATAATCCAATATGTCACAATAATAGATATCACCAAAGATCCTGCCGATGAGGTAAAGGTAGAAAAGGATATCACTGTTACCTCCAACCAATCCAAGGAAAAAGACACAAAAAATGATGTTGCACAGGTGAATATCTGAGGCCAAATGCCATTATTGATACAAGCTATCAATATCATCTCACAAAAGGAGAAGTCACCTAAGCCTGATGTAATAATACTCGAGGATTAGGGTGAGAAGGAGTAGAAAAACACAACTGATGAAAAAAATGTAACAAATGAAGAACAAAAATATACAGATGGAGAGCAAAAAGATAAAGGTGAAGAAGAGAAGAAAGGTGATGCCACTCCTAAGGATACCAAAGGAGATGTTGTAGATAAAGTTAAGGTTGATGTGGAGATGTCCACTCCCAACTGACAGGTAGACACTGAGCAATAGGATAAAGGCACACATACTCCAAAGCCTTCACCAAGTACATCAGACCAAGCAAAGGAACTTGCTATGGTACTGCATACAGGTCCCTCCACTACACTTTCAAAGAAGAAGAAAAAATAATAAGAATATCATTACACTGGATGAGATTATTGAAATACCAGCCTGTGATTCAAGGAAATTGGATCCGGAGGCACTTACAAAGTATGAAGAACTTTGTAAACAGAAAGCTAGCCAACATAAGCTTAAGAAGGAGACAAAAGACACATAGGTACTAGAGACAACCAAGGAAATAATTCTGCAGATTGTACCTGATGCTGACATTGGTCAAAATTCTCCTATACTCGATCAACCACTTGTTCTTACTATAGTCATCACATCACAGAATGTGGATACAAAAAAGGCAATAGAAGAACGTGTAGAACAAAAGTATCAATACAAATTGAGAGATAAAAGTAGCCAAGAAGTAGCTGAGAACAAGGTAAAGTTCTATGAACTAGTCAATGAATTAGACCAAATCATTTCAAAATCTATAGCCTTAGTTCAAAATTTATGCACTTTAGAGCAATTCACCAAGGAGAATAGTGAGAAGATTGCACAAATAGATGAAGATCTAAATGCTAGTGCACAAAGTCTAAAAACCACTGACAATGCAATCAAGTTGCATTATGAAAATATTATGGAAGCTCAAAGGTTTAGATTTGAGATTTTAGAGGTAGAAACAAAATTCAGAGATGAGGTAACCAAGATTCAAGCTCTACTCCTACCGAATCTTACATTACTGCAACAACATATGACATTGGCAAGACAATTGATTGCCACACCAAAAATGTTTGTGATAGAAAGCATATATGATATGAATGCAAGGATAACATTGGAGATCATGACCCTTGAACACCTTAAGGAGAAGTGGGAGAACATGATGGAAGACATACAGAACTCCCATTCCCATATCTTTGACAAATTGTACTTGTATGATATTACACCTTTGTCCTTATTATCAAAAAAGGGGAAAATAATATGTGACAAAGAGAGAAATGGAATTGATAAGGTATCAGGGGGAATAATGAAAATGGGGAAATATTATAAAGGGAATTGTATATACATGTACATATACTATACCAGAATGCACATAGGGGGAGTTATATTGACAAGGTAAACACATGGTGTATATACTAAACATTTTAGTTTTGCACATATCAATTTTTGATACTAATATAAAAGGGGGAGATTCATGACATATTTTTCCATTATTATGCAAAGGAAACAAGTTTTGAACCATTGGTACAATGCTCATTGAAAGACAGTATTGGAGTGCAACCCAAAACAACAGTTTTGCACAAGTCACTGAAACTAGTCTTCATCGAAAGATAGGAAACAAGGTAAACCGACAACACAACCTAAAGAGTAACCTGAAAAAGTAGTTGATAGTATAAACCAAAATACAATTTCACAGAAGAACCCAACATAAGTTTACAATGTAAACCGATAGACAAGACAACTGAGGAACCTGACAGACAAGGTTATAGTGAACACCGACAGACAATCTAAAGAGCAACCCGAGCACCAGTCTACTGAGAGATAGTTATATTCTGAGAAATGTGGATCTGACTTACATGTCAGATAAAACACTTAAGTTTTAGATTTATCTTTAAATAATATCTTTAAGACCATTTCTTGAGGGACAAGCAATATAATTTTAATTGTTTTAATCAGTCTAATTGATTGTAAACATGCAAACTAGGAGATCAAGGTCAAGTTGTAAACCTTTGATCATAGAGTTATCATTGAAAAGCGTGAAACTAAAATAGGTCAATCTAATGTATAAATAGATGTGTAATCAATCATAACAAGTAGATGTGATGATGATTGTAGCTAAGGAGAAGATCTATGGATCAAAGATAGAGTTTTATGCAGAAGGACAACAAAAGATGAAAATGGTTATCAAGAACCAGATTCAAGGCT
This sequence comes from Thuja plicata, assembly GCA_018584345.1. Taxonomy (NCBI): domain Eukaryota; kingdom Viridiplantae; phylum Streptophyta; class Pinopsida; order Cupressales; family Cupressaceae; genus Thuja; species Thuja plicata. The sequence goes on along the minus strand of MU227313.1, from coordinate 1,860,905 downwards.
ACCGAGCATAACAGAGGTATTGATCAATCACAATAGGTGATAAATATACATGTGAACTTTAATGGATTTGTATTCAGCAATTCTTGATTGCATATACTCAGATCAATGAATATTTTGACTACATTCTAACAAGTGTAGAAAATAGAAGAATTCCTTTGAGAAGGTGGATTTAACAATCATTTTGTAAATCTCTTAACCAAGTGCACACTAAATAGTGTTGCTAAAGCTCTTAACAGAGTAGACCTTAACTAGTCTCTACATGTTAATCCTAACAGGGTAAGATCATCAGAAGTGATCAAACTTGTAAGCCTTAACCATCCCCTTCCATTCTGTAGATAGTGAATTTTTTGTGGGTTTTATCCCCACCACAATACAATATAGAATAACAAATATGGTCAATAATACAAGAAAGTGATTACTAAAGGATAAAGGCTAATTGACAAAAAAAATTAAGGGTATTGATTCACCCCTCCCCTCTCAGTACACACCATTCCATTATTTCCAAAAGAATATATGTTGTCTTACATAATTGTACATAGGGTTGAATATAAGTGACCCTATAGCCCTAATTAGATAAGGGATTGGTCTTATCAATAGTCAAAAATTAAGCATTTGATTTATTATTCTAAAAGAATTTTAAAAATAAAACTCGTATTATTTAAAGTTTTTATTCAATATTTTTTAATAAAGAGAAGTGAAGCAAGTGATTGTGAATTTACACAATTAGACCGGTCTCAAGAATCTTTTCCATCTTGAGAGGTCAATCAGTTGGTAAAATACTATAAAAATCCTTAAACCTGGTGTGTGGTTTAAGGAATAGGTTTACTTACCTTGGTCCTGCAGAGCCAAAAGTGCAGGGGAATTTGATCATTGATAATTCATGTTCATTGGCCAAACTAATTGAGGGATCCTTATAACAGAAGTAATCTATGGTTTTGGGAACCAACAGAACCTCCTCACAAAATTTATTTGCCCAAAAATGATTGAATTGCTTTCACTATCTTTGGGATTGGGATCTTATCAATAACAACAACCCTTCCTAGATCTATTCTTACACCTTCTTTTGATACTATGTGGCCAAATAGTTTCCCTCAGTAACATCAAAATGGCATTTCTTTGGGTTGAGTTATATACCATACTCCAAGGCTTTCCAGAATATTTTCTCCAAATGGTTTCAATGGTCTTTATTTTTCTTAGAATATGCAGTGAGATCATCTTGATATACAATCATGATTACATCAATCAGTTCTTCAAAATCTACATCCATAGCCCTTTGAAATGTGGAAGCAACATTATTCAAACCAAAAGGCATACTTATATACACATATGTGCCCCAAGGTGTAGTGAATTTTTTCTTGTATTGTTCAAATTCTTTTACCTTAACTTAGTTATAACTTGAGAAACTATCCATCATCTACAACAACTCACATCCAGTGACCTTCTGTAACAAGGCCTCTGTATTTGGTAGTGCAAAATTATCCTTTAAGGATAAGATATTTAGATTCTTGAAGTCAACACATAATCAAATGTCTCCATTTATATTTATCACTAGTGCCAAGTTAGACACCTAAGATGAATGCCTAATTGGCTTAATTATTCCACCATCCCTTAACTTCATGAACTCATCTTGTATCTTGGGGTCTAAAGTGTGATTTATAGGTCATTGTCTCTGCCTAAAAGGTTTTGCATGTGTCTTCAAAGGAATCTCATGCTGGAAAAAATATTCCATGTATTCTTTAAGATCATCATATGACCAAGCAAACACATGTTTGAATTTCCCTAGTAGTTTCATCAGATTTTCAATTATCTTTGGAGTAAGCTTCTTTCCAATATATACATCCTTAGGTGTATTTTATGTTCCTAAATTTATCTTCTCAACATCGTCTTCTTTGACTGGTGTTGCTTTTAGATCAAATCTATCATCCTTATAAAAAAACTCTCTCCAATGCTACTAACCCCTTTGGAATTGTATTGGTCTTTAAATACATTATTTCCTTCCCAAATATTGTTTATATTCCATCAACCTCCTCTAGATAAGCATTAAAATCAATCTCCTGAGATTCATGTATATCGTCACAATGCAGTAAATTCAACAAGTCGCGATCATCTTCAAAAACTTGCCAATTGCATATATTATCTCGAATGGAGGGTCTATATTTAATCTCAACCTTTGGTATTTCATTCAATATTACATTTTTTTTTTAAGTCTACATTTGCAAGGAAACCTACCATGATATTCTAAGATCTATCAACTCAATCTATTGAAAAAGCATCAAAATATTCTATAGCGTCCCATACTTCATTTTTGTATCAGTTGAGCCTTGTATTCTTAGCAGTGTATTTAGACCAGACTTGTGAAATAACTAGTTTTGAATCTCTATATACACTAAGAATTTTTATCCCATGTTTGGATGCCAAGCTTAGTCCTAGTAAGAGAGCCTCATATTCTACTATATTGTTTGTGCACTCAAAGGACAGAAGGAATGGGTATTTGAATGTCATTCCCTTTAGTGATATGAAAATAACCCCATCTCAATTCCCTTCTTTTCTATAAGATCCATCAAAATACATTCACCATATCTGATTCTGACTTCTATGGGCACAAGTACCTATAGGCTCTATGTTTTTTATTTAGGTTTTTTCAACTGGACTGTGATTTTTTCTAAATCAGTGTGACAAAATGATGTTACCTATTTAGGAGCAACATATTCAAGTATATATGATGATCTTGGCTCCGTTTCTACTTTCACTTCTTTTCCATTCACAGGTATTGTAGCGTATGATGGGTCTAATTGGACATGACCTCCTAAAAGGCTTGACCATTGCCTCGACAATAACATCCCATAGTTGGGAGGGACATCTACCACTATAATATATGTTCTATATGAAGCTTCAATACAAGCAATAATTTTGAAATCCAAGTCTTTCATAATACCAACCACTGGGACATACCTGTTGTCCATGGAACAATATTTTCCATAAGTAGTGTCAACCCACATCCCCAGTTCTTTCATCACTTCAAAAGGAATAATATTTACTACAACTCATGAGTCTACCATTCAATTTTTTACCAATTTATTGTTAATCAATAGTTCATATAGAAAGAATCTACTAGTGAAGGGTTTTTGGTTATTGTGGTTCCCAAGTACACAATAGGTCTTGATTCTTCTTCTTGCCTCTTGGTTGGGGTTTCATGTTTTTGTTCTTTGTATTGCTCTTTGGGGACAACAAATAACATCATTATATTTTTCTCTTTGTACTCAGGAAACCTCATTATTTATAGTAATGGAACAAAGACCTTCATTTGTGATAATGCGCTTGTGATGTCAAAAAATGATGCTTCTGATTCCTGTAAAGGCTTAACCAATTTATTCTTCTCAATGCTTTCATTCTTAGATGGCTTAACAAATTGGGTTATATCTTCTTTTGGTGTTGCTATGTTTTTATCTTGTGGCTTGTTGGTTGCAATGACTAGCACTTTCCATTTTGGATTAATTTCTTTTATAAACATTCTTGTTTGTTTCCCTTGACTGGAATTTACAACTTTATTTCTCAAATTATAATTACTCCTATCTTGAGCCACATCTGCAACAGTTAATGCTCTTCTTTCTTCTTCTATGGGCCTTCTATTCTTGGTATGTCATCTTCAATGTGATCTAAAAATAATTGTTTCATGTAACATTGTTGATTATATCTTTGAGAATTTACATCATACTCATATTCATCCTCTAATGAGTCATAGTCATATACTCCACTGAAATTTTCCACTAAAATTGTATTTATTGATTGGTCAAGGTCATATTAATCATAATCAATTTCTTCTCCTTCAAAGCTTTTGTAAAAATCACATTGCAATGGTGAATGAGGTAAATTAGATGACATAGACCACAGTCTATCTTCTACCATGTGATTTCCTCTATTGAGTGGGTCCAGTAGATATCTATTTGAATTTTGTTTTAGAACCTCTGGCTTTCCATATTTTCAATTTTTTTTATATTGAATATCATGTAATCTTGGTATGTCATTCGTGTGGAATTGATTTCTATCTCCCTTATTGACCTTTAGTGACAACTATTCAACATATTCATGATATTGTCAAACTTATCCTCTTCCTTATTTTTCTTTGGTGCTTTAGGGTTAAGAAGCCTAGCATCATCTCTTTTTATGATCATGCATGTGTCCTTTCTTTTGTTTTCAATTGTCACCACCATTTTGCATTCCTCTTGCAAATTAGTGGGTCTCTGAGATCTGATTTCATAGTTAGTTTTGTTGGCATATGCATCCATATAGAATCCCAGATAGAATTGATCCAGAGGGGATCCTATTTAATAACTTATGGAATCTTTTATTAAACTCAACCACTGACTTACTGAAACCTTTCTTCACACTTGTAAACTTATGTGATGCAAAGGTAGGTCATTGTGATCACCAAATTCTTCTAAGAATTGATATACAAAATCTATCCATCCTAAAACTGAGGTGTCAGGAAGTCCTTTGTACCATTCATTTGCATCATTAGATAAGGACTGGATGGAGAGTTTCATGTATGCATCCTCATCTTGTACATCATGGTTACCCATGGTATGTTCAAATGACCTGACATGAGCTTCCCCCATTTTTGCACCACTGGCACTAAATTTAGGAATTGCACTCCTTAATTCACTTGTAATCTCATTTGGGTAACCCATTATTCTAGTAAAATATAATTGCCTATATATTTCATTGTTTATTGGCCTTCCCATGAATGCATTTTACCTAAGTTGTGGTCCTTGGTTGTTATGATTATACCAATTTTGTCTAGGACCATTATTATGTCGATTAAAAGGGCCTTGTTGATTATGAACCCAGTGACCTGAGTTTTTTTTTGCCCCATCTGACGGTGGCCTTTCTGGAAATTTTTATTTTATTTTATATTCCCTCTAGAATCTGTATTATTCTAATCATATAAAGGATTGAAATTATTATAGTTAAAAAATTTATTACCACATTTTATATGACGTGGTTTATACATAGGAGGAGATTTTTCTTGTCTCCTTGGCTCTTCAGTATGTACTTCCTAGTTTCTAAGAGATCCTTGTGAGTTATGATCTACTTGAGCATCATTTCCTCCATCTTCTTTTCTCTATTGATCAGTTTGTGGAAATGAATCTGAGTAAACCTTCAAAACTAGTTCTACTATCTTGTTATTTATTCCTATATTGGAATTCTTTGAAAGCTCAATAAGACCATGTAAATTTTCTTGCACCTTCGTATCATATTCTTCTTTCTCGTCTATTTAATTTTTATTAACATAAACTTCTCTCAAGCTTGATGGGGTATTAAACTCAAAAAATTTATTTAGAATCTATAGTTTATTCATTTGATACCAAGGGTTTCTTTCCCTACCATAATTATAAGCACTATTGGCTCGAGTCAAATTTATATAATCCTCTGATGCTACATTTGAAGTTGTCTCAACAATTATGGTAAAACCATGTTCATCGTACTAATATCTAGAATTGTCTACCTCCCTATCAGGGAAACTTCCACTTCCACCAAACCCCACTTTATCATTTTTAGGGCTGATATCTTTTGAATTCTCTTTGGTTTGTTTATTCCTTTTATTTTTTATAATTCTATGTGATCAATAGGATGTCCTTGTGTTAATGACCTTCTACCCCACATACAAGGCTAAGACTTATAAAACTTAAGACATAAATGTCTTGGATCCTCACTTGTATTTTCACAAGTCACTACTTCATTCATATAATTATGAGATTTATTTTATTAGAGTCTCCACCTCTTATGAGGAATATGTTGTGTTGGTCTTCTGAGTTCTTGTCTCTATTAGAGTGCTTTACCTTTTGTAACCAAAGATTCTAAATGTGTTTTGTGTTTAACTCCCCAGTAGATTCGCTAATCTGTTGGTTCCTAAATCAATGGATTAGAAAATTCTATGAGTATGCCTTACTCAATCCTCAAATCCTCCAATTGATCTGGACAACTAACTAATGACATATAATTGATTGAATGTTTGAATATGTTAAGTTGATCACTGAAATGCAGAAGGATAATGCAAGACATTAAATTAGTTAATGGATTGTATTGTCATTGATTTCAACTTGATATAATCTAATCGGTTATAATCAAAGTGTCAAAGACTTCAGAGAATCAGAGAGAAAAAGATTATGCTTTCAGTAATGCATAAAAGACAAGTATTCACAATGTGACTAAAAACATTGACAGTGAGTGGAACCCGACGATTAGAGATCACTGACAGTCAAGTCATAGTGATGCCCAAGCAAGAAAATCGATGAGCATTACCGACGAGCAGAATCACAAGCAAACCCGACGGCCAAAAACATAGTGTAAACCAACGGAGAATCCCAAGGAGAATTGGAGTGTCGACTGACGCTATCAAAGACTTAAACTGAAATTAACTGAAGTTCAGAAATGAAAAAATATCTAGCTGGAAGAGATAAATATATAGTTAACTGGTAGTTATCATTGTTTTCATTGACAAGATAAGCAAGAGATAAGTGATTGATTTAAAGTTGTTTTGTCTAGTTGGCAAGAAGATCTCAACGAGATAAAACAAGAGTTTTTGATTTAAATCTGATTGGTGAGAATTGTGGATCATGCCAAGATCAAGAAGATCAATAACCTAACAACAGTGATATCATGTCTATAAAGAGACAACTCAATTCATTACGAATTGGTGTGGGGAGAAAAGGAAAAGAGGATGTTGAAGAGAAACTGATGAAGAGCAACTTCATATAGTGCTGATCAACAAGCTAAGGAAAGAGCTAAAGAATTATGTGGACACTGAGAAATAGAGCACAGCATCACCAAGTAGAATCAAAGTGGAGCAAAGGTATAAATAGAGTTATATTGATCAGAATAGTTTTGTGAGATTACAATAGATCTAAAAATCTACAAGTATAAGTTGTACATGTGAACAGATCATATTGGTTTAGTTTAACCATTGATTCAAAAAGTCTCTTAACCAAGTGGGATTTAAAGATCCTTTCTATATTGAGATACATCTAATAGATTATCAAAAATTTTGATCATGGAGATAGCATGAGATGCCAGATACCTATTGACAAGCCAAGTGAGTGTTTGATCAAGGAAGGTAGCATAGAGATGCCCGATATCAAGTGACAGACTAAACTTTCAAATCCTCTAACAAGGTCACACCTAACAGTGTGTTTGTAACCTTTAACGGGTTGTCTCTTCACTGAGCTCACTTCAAAAGAGTGAAAACTTTAGGGTACTGGTCCCAAGTAGTTTTTCGCTTAACAGGGTTTCCACTTTAAAAATCCATGTGTCAATGTGTTTATGAGTCATTACTTTAGTGCTTTGCATTACACTTAACTTAATTGGATTGATCAGTATACTCTAGATAAATTACTATCTTTCAATAATTTAACAGACTGTTATTCAGTAAATCTACAATAGTAGGTTTTACAAAGCATTCCGAGCAGTAGTAAATTGATATAAGTATTTGGAGGCATTCATCTTATAGGACCAAAGATAACTAAAAGTATAATATTGTGGTACTAAGTTTTAAGGGTTGATTATTGGAATATTTTTGAGTCCACTGATTCACCCCCCCCCCCCNCTGATTCCCCCCCCCCCCCCCCCTCTCAGTTATTACTAACAATTGGTATCAGAGCTTGTGTGCTTAGAAAGGGAGTTTAACAACTCAAGCAAAAGATCACAAGATGAATAGACGAGATGTGCCCAAGTTGAATAAAGACAACTTTGTATCATGGCAAAGCAGAATAATACTACACCTATCAGGTATTGGAAATGCTATTGTTCAATACTTAGATATTGAATATGTGTTGCCTACAAGACCTCATACTATTGAGCAATTAAGATTCAAGCATGAACATAACTACATGATGATAGAACTTGCATCATCACTCTCTAATGCTGAGTTTGAAGATGTCAAAACCTGCACCTATGCAAAGAAAATGTGGGATAAATTGAATCTGGTACATGGAGGAGATGCCAATGTACTCAGATCAAAGGTAGAAATCCTAAGAGGGAGGTTTGATGACCTAAGGATGAAAGAAGGAGAAAACATTACTAAGAATAGCTACAGAATCAAAGAGGTAGTAAATTATATTTGAGGAGTTGGAGGTGTACTTGAAGAGGAGATAGTGGTAAGCAAAATATTAAGAACCTTATTGTATATTTATGCTATTAGAGTTTCTGCTATTCAAGAAATGAGAGCAATTGCAAACAATACAGTTACTCTAGATAGTCTGATTGGTAGACTAATTTCATTTGAGATGAATAACTTTGATAATAGTGTCTTACCATCCATAGAATTTGCATTCAAATCTTCTCTAAAGATAAATAACTCAAGTCATAGACATACTGTTAGAAATGATAGTGACAGTGATAATGAGGATCAAGGACTTGATGAAATTGAAGCACTAATTGCAAGAAGATTGGAGAGAGGAAAAGGCAGATACAAAGGTAAATTACCACTTGTATGTTACAATTGTAAAGAGGTTGGAAACTTTGTTGCAAGATTTCCAAACCAAAGACAAGATCATAGAGGAAATGACAGACCTTATGAGAAGAAGTTTGACAAAGGTGAAAAGAGAGATTACCGGAGAAACTGACAATCTGACAAGAGAGATACCTGAGACTACAAGGACAAAGGGAATAAATCTCATTACCTAGCTGAGAATAGAGCTGATGACACTGATACTAAATCAAAAGAAGACATCAAGATGGTATTTGTAGCCATGAAGGATGATTCAGATGAAGATGAAGAAAGGTATGTAGAAATTGCACTCATATCTAAAGTTAGTAAAAATGATGTCTGGTTCATAGATAGTGGCTGCACTCACCATATGACTGGTGATAAATAAAAGTTTGAGAATTTTGAATACTATAATGGTGGTTCAGTGAGAATGGGTAATGATACACCTTGTCCAATTGAAGGTTAAGGAGCCATAATGTTGAATAACTTGATTAAATGTGAAAATTCTTACTAGGAAAAAGGATTGAATTACAACTTGTTAAGTATTTCTCAGTTGAACAATTCAGGTCACAGAGTAGCATTTCAAAATAAGGAGGCAAAGATCTATAATGAATCAGGAAGGTTGATTGGTACCGGTGAGTAGAAAAAAGGTAACCTTTTCTATATTGATAACGCTAACTCCACTTGTTTGATGGATAGAAACAAATACTTATGGTTGTGGCACAAAATATTGTGTCATGTGAACTTTGACAACATGATAAAGATAAGAAAAAAAGGAATGTTAGAGGCTTACTGACAATGACTAAGCCCGAGCATATCATGTGCAATAATTGTCAAAAAGGTAAGATGACAAAGTCTAGTTTCAAGAGTAAAACCCATACATCTACTCCATACAGATCTATGTGGACCCATGAGGACAAAGAGCTACTATGGAGATAGGTATTTTATTCTCTTTGTTGATGATTTTTCTAGAATGATGACAGTCATGTTTTTTAAAAGATAAATCAAAAGCATTTAAGATGTTTAAATAATATAAAGCAATGGTAGAAAAACAAAGTGAAAAGAAATTGAAATGCTTAAGGTCAGATAGAGGAGGAAAATTTACTTTAGAAGAATTCATTGACTATTGCAATGAACATGGAATTAAAAGACAGGTTTCTGCACCAAGGACACCACAACAAAATGGAATTGTTGAGAGGAGAAACAGATCAATTTTTGATTGTGCAAGAACATTGATGATTGAGAAAAGCATCACTCAAACATTTTGGAGGGATGTTGTCAGTACTAATGTCTATACACTAAACAAAGTACAATTGAAGAAGGACACAAAGAAGGCACCATATGAGCTTTGGTATGGTCATACACCCAATGTAAGTTACTTTAGAATCTTTGGTAGTCAATGTTATATATTGAAGGATGATAGAAATGGAAAAATTGACTGCAAAGGTGAAGAAGGTATCTTCCTAGGGTACTCAACCAAAAGCAAGGCTTATAAATGTCTTAACAAGTCATCTAAAAAAATCATTGAAAGTGCAAATGTGAAAATAGATGAATTTACAGAAAAGAATGATAAGGAAAGAAAAAAGGAACCAGAGGAATACAATAGGTTTGTTTAGATAGAAGTTGACACTCTACCCGAACAATAGTGTGTCACTCTCAAGCATTAGAACATTGCACCCAAGCATCAGGCTGCAATTACCAACGATCAGGAAAATACTCAAGATGATGTTCCGAATAGTGGAGATGAAAATGAAGGTGAAGAAGATAATCAGAATGATGAACATAGAGCTGAACTGAAACTTCCCAAGTATGTCAAAAGATATCATCCACAAAATCAAATCATAGAAGACAAGAAGGATGGAACAAGAACAAGAATTAAGTCACTTAACACTAGATGTTTACTTTGTGATTTTGAGCCTAAATATGTTAACAATGCACTTGAGAATGAAGAATGGGTCAGTGCTATGAATGAGGAGATAGAATAGATTGAGAATAATAATACATGGACACTAATACTGAGACCAGATGAAAAGAACATCATCGGTACCAAATCGATATTCAGAAACAAGCTGAATGAGAATGGAGAGGTCACTAGAAACAAAGAAAGATTAGTACGCAAGGGATATGCAAAAGAAGAAGGTATTGATTTTGGTGAAACATTTGCACCCATTGCTAGACTAGAAGGAGTTAGAATCTTACTTACTTATGTTGCATTTAAAGTATTCAAGGTATACCAAATGGATGTCAAATCTGCATTCCTAAATGGAATATTAGAAGAAGAGGTATACATTGAACAACCATAAGGGTTTGTTGATCCAGACAAGAGAAACATTGTATGTATACTACACAAAGCCTTATATGGAATGAAACAAGCACCAAGAGCCTAGTATGAAATACTTCACTCATATCTCATTAGCATAAAACTTTTTAGAACAAGTGAAAATAGCAATCTATACTTAAAAGAAGATACCGATGGTAATATTCTTATTGCTGAAATTTTTGTTGATGATATCATTTTTGGAGGAAATGAATTGTTGTGCAAATCCTTTGCTAATGAAATGAGAAAGGAATTTGAAATGTCTATGTTTGGAGAGATCAAATTCTTTCTTGGTCTACAGATTCTTCAACAAGATGTAGACATTTACATCACTCAATCTAAATACATCAAGGAAGTGCTAAAGATATTCAAGATGGAATATTCCAAACCAGTTGGAACACCTATGGCTACTAGATGAAAGTTGACAAAAGAAGATAAGAAAAATGAGGTAAACCAAACCTTATATAGATCCATGATTGGCAAACTAATGTACATTGTTCATACCTGACCAGATATAGCACATGCAGTGGGGATAGTTACAAGATTCTCTACTAATCCCAAAGAATCACATATGACTGTTGTGAAAAGAATTCTAAGATGTCTGAAGAACACCGAGGACTATGGCTTATGGTACAAAAGAGAAGGAAAATTTGATCTACAAGTCTATACAGATGTTGATTGGGATGGAAACATTGATGACCGAAAGAGCACAACTAGAGGATGATTCTTCATGGGTGACAGAATTGTCACATGGATAAGCAAGAAGCAAGGATGCATCTCTTAGTCTACTGCAGAAGTAGAATATGTGGTTGATGCTACAAATTGCTCCAATATTTCATGGATCAAACAATTGCTGAAAGGTATGCATATGAAGATCCTTGAACCAGTAATTATCGATTGTGATAATACCAGTGCAATTAACATTTATAAGAATCCAGACATGCATGCTAAGACTAAGCATATTGCTATCAAGTATCACTATCTAAGAGAACAAGTGAAAAAAAAATAAGTGACACTAGAATATGTTTAATCAAAGGAACAGTTAGCTGATATATTCACAAAGCCATTACTGAAGGATACATTTGAGTATCTGAGATAGAGACTAGGGGTTCAACCCTTGTCTATCGGTCAGTAATCTAACTAAGAGGTTGCATCAAAATATACCAAATCTAAAGATCAGTCATTTTGATGCAAATACTAAGATGAATAGCAGTAGATACATTTGTACATTGCAAGGTACATATTTGCACTAAGAATCAAAACATTGTATTGTTGATGGATAGGGAAATTCAAGGAATATATTATGCAAAGAGATGGAACATGATATAGATGATAAATCAAGGAGAAGTATTCTTCTTTGGCATTGTTTCCAAAGGGGGAGATGATCTAATTATCATAAGGGAGAAATATGCTTTATCATGCAAAGGGAGAGATGATCTCATTATCAAAAGGAGAGATATGATAAAGAGAAAATATTATATCATTATCCATGAAGAGAAGTTCCTGAGAATCATAAAGGAAGAGTTAATCAATATTCTAAGGGAGAGAAATTGATTACACATGAAATATCCATCTAAGGGAGAGAAGTAACAAAGGGAGAGAGTTTAGACAAAGAGAAAGATTGTTGTCAAAGGAAAAAGATATTATCAAGAAGAGGAACAATCAAGGCAAGGCCCATATCAGAAATAGATATATCAGATGATACATTTGTCCAGAGAAGGGGTCAAATATTGAAGAAAACCACTCTACATGAAACAAATCTAAGCTATTTTTTAGCTTACCGAGAGCTAGACATTTGTAATAGTTACATTAGGAAAGCTTGATGAAACTGTATATTTCATATTATATTAGTGATAGTATAGTATGATAATGTAGTATGTTGCCATCGATGCCAAAGGGAGAGATTGATGACATATAACTGATTGAATATTTGAAGATGTTAAGTTGATCACCGAAATGCAGAAGGATAATGCAAGACATTAAATCAGTTAATGGATTGTATTGTCATTGATGTGAAATTAATATAATCTAATCGGTTATAATCAAAGTGTCAACGACTTCAGAGAATCAGAGAGAAAAAGATTATGCTTCCAGTAATCCATAAAAGACAAGTATTCACAATGTGACTACAAACACTGACGATCAGTGAAACCTGATGGATAGAGATCACCGATAGTCAAGTCATAGTGATACCCAAGCAAGAAAACTGACGAGCATTATCAATGAGCAAAATCACAAGAAAACTAGACGGCCAGAAACATAGTGTAAACCGACAGAGAAGCTTGAGGAGAACTGGAGTATTGACCGATGCTAACAAAGAGTTAAACCAAAATTAACTGAAGTTCAGAAATGAAAAAATATCTAGCTAGCATAGCTAAATATAGAGTTAACTAGTAGTTATTGTTTTCATCGACAAGATAAGCCAGAGATAAGTGATTGATTTAAAGTTATTTTGTCCAGTTGGCAAGAAGATCTCAGCAAGATAAAACAAGATTTTTTTCTTTAAATATTATTGGCAATAATTGTGGATCACACCAAGATCAAGAAGATAAAGAACCTAAAAATGGTGATATCATTTCTATAAAGAGACAACTTAATTCATTACGAATTGGTGTGGGGAGAAAAGAAAAGAGGATGTTGAAGAGAAACTGATAAAGAGAAACTTCATACAATGCTAATAAAAGAGCTAAGGAAAGAGCTAAAGAATTTTGTGGACATGGAGAAACAGAGCACAACATCACTAAGTAGAATCAAAGTGGAGCAAAGGTATAAACAGAGTTATATTGATCATAATAGTTTTGTGAGATTACAATAGATCTAAAAATCTGCAAGTATAAGTTGTATGTGTGAATAGATCATGCTGTCTTAATTTAACCATTGATTTAGAAAGACTCTTAACTGAGCGATATTTAAAGATCATTTCTATATTGAGATACATCCAATATAGTATCAAAAATTTTGATCATGAAGATAGCATGAGATGCCAGATACCTATTGACAGGCCAAGTGAGTGTTTGATCAAGGAAGGTAGCATAGAGATGCCCGATATCAAGTGACAGACTAAAATTTTAAATCCTCTAACAAGGTCACACCTAACAGTGTGTTTTTAACCTTTAACAAGGTTGGCTCTTCACCGATCTCACTTCAGAAGAGTGAAAATTTTGGGTTATCAGTCCCAAGTGGTTTTTATCTTAACAGGGTTTCCATGTTAAAAATCCATGTGTCAATGTGTTTATGAGTCATTACTTTAGTGTTTTGCATTACACTTAACTTAATTGGATTGATCTGTATACTCTAGATAATTTACTGTCTTTTAGTAAATTAATAGACTGTTATTCGGTAAATCTACAATAGAAGGTTTTACAAAGCATTCTGAGTAGTAGTAAATTGATATAAGTATTTGGAGGCATTCATCTTATAGGACTGAAGATAACTAGAAGTATAATATTGTGGTACTAAGTTTTAAGGGTTGATTATTGGAATATTTTTGAGGCCACTGATTCACCCCCCCCCCCCCGTTATTACTAACACTAACGGGGTCAACCAAATTATGCTTNGATTCCCCCCCCCCCCCCCGTTATTACTAACACTAACGGGGTCAACCAAATTATGCTTGTACTCCTTGCTCTTCAAGCTTTGCAAAACCTAGGAGGGTGAACCTATTCGCCAACTAAGTATTCTAATTGGTGCTTTTTATACCAGGTAATAATATGTATTATAATTTAGAATTTATCCTAAAGTTAAATATATCTTTAGAATAATTTTTCTTTCTGATGTGTTTAACTTCTAATATATTTTTGACTATCAATCTTCTTCACAACTTTAGCTGATCCTTTTATGATTGTATTTAAAATTTGTTTTATGCTTTTATTACTTTTGAATATTGTTCTTTTTGCAAACTCACTAATGCCTTCCTATCCTTGGGCAATGAGTCACCCCTCTTCCAAAACCTATGTATAACTTTGAAAGATAATTTGTGAGTCTTTCAATTATCTAACCCTCAATGTTACAACCTTATTTCCTCAATCACAACTAGTCTGACTGAATTTAACTCTACTAGAAAGACCAATCAAAATAAGATACAAAAAGCTACTTTTTGTCTTAGATGTATTTTTTCTTCTACCTTTCAACTACAACATAAAAAAATTCACATGTGGATTTAACATGACAACCACCTTTTGTAAGTGATTACAACAGAGAACTGATAAAAAAATAATTTCCACAATTGAGAAGAAAAGAGAAGAATTTATTATATTCACTAAATAAAACCATATTGCAGAGAAGTAAAGTATCTGGCTGAAATGATATGATAATGATTATATCTTTTGTGTTACAAAATGATCTTCTATATAAATTGAAGATATAAGACTTTTAGTGAAAGTACATGTCTCTTGAAAATATAATCTTAACAAGCAACTAACTATTCTTTAAGAATAAGTTGATTAACAACCCCAAGATGATCAATATATTTATGATCTATGTAGATAGTAATGTTCATGATGAAATTTCCCATTGTATATTCCTTTCTATTGAGCTTATTTGTGGCCTTTGTAACATAAAGTGGTCATCTTCACCAAACAATAATGTAATCACCCAAAAATGGTCTACAAAACCCTAAGCCCCTAATCTCGATTATTCATCAAGAAAACCCTAATCTTGATTAAATCCCTTGAGTCCTAATCTAAGGCAATTCAACTTATCAATCTTATTTGACCTAAACTCTAAGTCAAATTCAATCATCACACTTGATCCTATTTAATTAATTAATTCCTAAATCCTAATGTTGTTGACAATTAAATAAACCTTGTACTATTTATTTAATTAATGTCTTAGGATGTTGATTAAATAAATAAGAATTGTAAATTAATCACAAAAGGGGATTAAATTAATTATGTCCTCACAATTTGGAGGAAAATGCATTAAAAATTTTAAATAATCCAAAAAGCGCATTCTTAAGTCATCAATTACTTAACTCATTGATCAAATCACTTTAGTTCAGTCAACTGATTATCATTATGGAAACAAATCAAATCAGTTCAGTTAACTAAAAATTGTCTCCTCATCATTTTGGAAGAAAATTAGTTAGCTATTCAATCAATTATGTCAACTCATCATATGATTTAGCAACTTTCAAATCAACTTTGGTAACTTCCAAAATGGCTGATTAATCATTGGCGTTAACTAATTTTTCAACTTTGAGTCTCAACCAATCAAATTACTTGCACATGTATTGTATTATTCTGGGATCAATCTCAATCATCAACCATTAATCGATCTCATACGTCCATTTTTGAGAGGATTTCTATAAATCAGGCCTCCATTTTTCTAAAAAAGGATAATTTTGAAGTAGAGGAATGTTGTCAAATTGGTGATAGATTATTTCTAATTGCTTATCATATTCATAGTTAATTTATTTTACTTGCATTTTCGTAATTAAATCATAGGAATCTTACTTTCATTTTGTCAATAATGGATTAAACTTGGCTTAATTTGGATGAGCTTGCATTTAATTTAGCTTGGCTTTCAAACTCCTTCATTTAGATAAAGTCTATAGTCACTGGATTTTGTGATGATCTGAGAAAAAAATTCATACTCCTATTTACTAGAAGGAAATGAGTCACTTTGATTGATTTGTGCTTCATTAGTTTAATTTATTTAATCAATAACACAATGATTCTTTGAAGTGTTTTTGTTGTCTAGCTAAGTCACATTTTCAAACACACATTTCTAGCGTCCACCATAGGGAAAAAAATCCATTTCTAACCTCACATTTGAGTTGATGTTGAAAGTCTTAGGATTCTTTATATACTTTGATTATGTTTCTCATACGATCATTCTCATATATCCGTACAAGTTGAAATAAATTCTTGTATGGAAGTATGTATATTATCGTACTAGATCCTATAGATTCTCTTACGATAATATGCACTAGTTTTTGGCAAAAAAATAAGCATTTTTACTATTTTCTAGTTTTGATTTTACTTTCCTGACGCTGACAGGTTGATTGTTTTCTATCTCTCTATATTTTTCACAGCTTAACATATATGTGTTGGTCATTTTGTCAAAGACACTTGAAAAACATCTCAAACTTTTGTGCAGGACATGTGCCAGAGGGATAAAAAATAAGACTACTGATGTATTTAACGTAGGTTGCCTAAGGAGAAACAACTAAACTTTGTATTTTCATTAATAATTTTCTAGGAACCTTGCATGCAAGACTTTTTAAAATGAACAAATGTTTGGTGTGTTTGAGAAAAGACAAAAGGTAGGAAAGTGTGGTTTTTCCCCCTTTGAGGGAAAATCAGAAATCCAGACCCTCATAGCTTTTCTATTTATTTCATGCATACCTTTTAGATGGGCATGTCCAATTGGGAAAAAGTAATCACCCTTGGAGAATGACCCATGTGAGCATAAGGTGCAATCCACACCACTCCAACTCACATTAAACAAAATTTCTTCTTGGGGCTAAAGCCTTAGAAGGTGGGTACATTTGAGCTTATACTCAACTCTCTCCTAGCATGTGGTAGGGCCCTAGAGGTCTTAATCACATTTACATGATTGCTTGTGCCAAGCTTCTTTGTGGGGATATAGGCCTAAATTGTGCTTGTGCAGACATAGAGGATGTATTCAAATGGTGATCCTTACTAGACTCCATAGAGTAGAATCTTGCCCAGTTCACCTCTGAAAGTGGGAAAATCCAAGTGCAAGGGAGATAGTAACTCCCCCAACACACTCACCATATTGTGCTCCCATTAGATTTTGGATTCGAATAATACGACATCATTGTTAATCTCTAAATTTTGTTGATGATTAGTGACCTACACTTAGTCATTTACTTAGGTAGTTTTAGTTGGTTATCACTGTGGCCGAGTTAAACACTCAAGGCCAAGTAACATTACTAAGCAAGTTTTAGGTTTCTGAGTTACATCATGCCAAGCTGAGTAGAATATTAAGTGTTGAGCGACAAAGATGTTAAGTGCCGAGCAGAACAGTTTTTGCATACATGTCAGGATTGATTCAAAATTTGATGTAAAAGGTTTAGGCCAACTTGTATGAGATTTGGGCCGACATTTGTATGTATTTAATATTTTTCTACTGAGATAATTACACATTTAATTATTTTATAATGTGCATGGCATGGAGCCAATCAAGAAATTAGAATGCATTAGAAGCATAAATTATAGATCTTGATCGTTGATCTAGATCTCACTGCCAGATCCGAAAATACATATAAGATTTCTTCTAACCCTAGAAAACAAGTGTGAGCGAGAGATATACAGTTTGTAAGAGAAGGTTTGTTGTTCTTGAGAGATGAACAGCAAGTCACTTTGAAAAGAAGCCTAGATCAAGGAGAATGACAAAGCAGTGAAAAGCAGAGTAAAGACATATCAGATTGAGAGATCACAGAAGGTATTGGAAAGAGAATATCCATCATTAGCAACTAAGTGCATAATGAAGGATCACTACTTGGAACATTCTAACAGGTGTATCAGGTGAAATCTCTTAACAGAGTGGTTCTAGCAGACCGTTTTAAATCTCTTAGCTGAGTGCTTACTTTACTGTAAGTTGAAATCCTTTAACAAGGTAGATTGTAATGATCTTTAGTTCTTAACCAAATAGACTTTTAACCAGGTAGATTGCATGTTGTAATCAAACTCTTGTAGCCCTAATAGGTACACTTTATTGTTGCAGTAGTGAAGATTTTGTGGGTGTCATCCCCACCCCAGTTTTACCTATTTGGGTTTTTGGGTTACCAAAATTCTGTGTTGTGAGCTATACATTTCATGTTATTAATGCTATCTGATGTTAGGTTAAATTCATATATGTATGAATGTGGATCAATTTGTTTTAAGTGGTTAAGTTTTAAGATCTGATTCGCCCCCCCCCCCTCCCCCTCCCTCTCAGTATCTTGCTTTCCCCATTATTGTACTTCCAATAATTGGTATCAGAGCGCAGTTCACCTACAAAATATTTTAATCAGCTTGTGAGTATAGATCTTGAGATGGAATTTTACAAGTTGGTTAAAGTCGTTGAGAAATAGAAGATCGAGATTCAGCTAGCATTACATCATCTTGAGATAGCAAGACAGGAATTGAAGAAATCATTGACAATTAGGAAAGATTTGGCCAAACAAATGAATGATACTCATTACCAGAAAGATGACACTACAAATCTATTTCAGAATGGAGATTCTACTAAGAGCGATGCAGCAATTGAAGATCTACTAGAAAAGAACAATGCATTGTGTGAAGAAGTCAGAAACTTGAAAAGAGAACAAGAAATGCAGACAGTGAGACTATGTGAAGTAGTGGAACAAAAGAAGAAAGTTGAAGATGACAAAGCTATGGCAGAAGAAGATAAAAGAGTGATAAATATCAAAATTGATGAAAGGACACATGATGTGCAAATGATGACAATCAAGCAGGTTGACATGGAAAATTAACTGCTACTTGCAAATCAAGAGATTAGTAGGAAAGATATGGAAATGATAAATCTGAGATCTGAGAACAATCAATTGAAAGATGACTTGAGATCTGAGATGGAATTGAATGAAAGGTTGAATAAACCTAATGAAGCTTTGACTCATTTTGAGAATCTAATGGAAGCATCAAGGAGGTCAAAGGATTCTTATGGATTAGGTCACACTGAACCAAAGACATCTACTAAGAAAGGAGAATCATCTAAGAATGGTGAAAGGAGGAATGCAAAGACAAAGCACAACAAGCCTGTTTTCCACCACTGTGGAAAACTAGGTCATACAGAAAACATTTGTCGAAGCAAGAAAGGTAAGTCTAATCCTAAACCTAAGTTTAATGGTTACTATTTTAATTGCAAGAAATTTGGACATAAAGCACATGAATGTTGGGTTGAAGCAAGTGATGCACCTCCCAACCAAGATTTAATGGTTATTGTTACAAGTGTCAGAAACATGGTCATAAAGCACAAGACTGTAGATCCAATGCTAAACAACAATGTACATCAAAGACACAAACAAAGGCATCAAGGAAAGGAAAAACTTACAACTAGAATTATAATACAAGGCAGAGTTTTCATTACTATGAAGAATATGACATGCACCTGAAGACTGCTTAAAGACACATTTCAGAGGGAAATCTAAGAGTTGTATGAATGGAAGCTTGGTCTATTTTAGTTTTTTGAAGATAGGTCACACTAAGAGAGAGTGTAGAACAAGATTTCATGCTCCTACTATTGAAGAAATAAGAGCATAGATGAACCAGACATGGGTAAGGAAAACAGAGTTGAGAAGCAATGAATCCACTGAAGCTGAGGTCACCCAATCCAATGGATCAGGTGATCACACCATCTCTAACTAAGCTATAGAGGTATGTAAAGAACTACATTTAATTTTCAAATCTTACATTAGTTCCTAATATGTAAATGTACCAAAGTCCATATCTGCATATGTTAAGATGTACCAGGACATGTTTGTGACAAGTGCCAAGAAGAGTTATCTGCACTATAGGTGTTGAGTTGGTTGGCTAAGTAAGTTGTGTTAGTCATCCAATGACAGTTGGCTTGCACTAACCTAATGGGAAAAATATTTATTTCTGACCTATCTTGACCTTTCAAGTCTATATAAGGACGAATAGTCTATTCTTCATTTTACCTTGTGATTTTCAGCATTCACGGAGTGATCGAAGAAGTTGCATAATTGATCTTAGTAAAGTTTGTTTCAAAAATCTTGTTAGCATATCGTCAGCAACCCTAAGTTGAATAGTGTGAAGTTTTAATTGTTGAGGTACCTTGTTCTTCATTATCAAACCCTAATTGTAGAGATTATGGCTGCAAGTTCTTCCACACCAGTCAAAGGAATGGAGGAGGAGCTAAAAAAAATTAAGCTAGTAAGGAGTGATGCATGTGCACCACCAAACTTTCGAGCCATTCCTGAAAGCTCAATTTTGAGTGATCTGAATAGAGCCCTCTCATCAATCCCACCAAAGGTACTTATGATCCGTGATGTTAGATCCTATTACATGGTTAAAATTGGCAAAGTGGGTGATAACAAATTGAGGAAATCCTACAACAAGTTATGTGAAAATGGAATTCTGAAAGATGAATTCAAGCATTTAGCCGAGTTCATAATATGCATATGTGGCTGGAAAATGGACCAATTAAGATCACAAAAGATATTATTCATCGAGTAACTGGATATCCTATTATTAATGGTAAACGAACAATGAGAGATCAAAGTAAAGAAGAGATAGAAGCTAACACTGGAGCTGTCTGGAATAATAGAGGTATGACTATCTCTACAATTGAAGATTTAGAACTTGACTTTGGAGTGAGAGTGATTGCACACAAGTTCTATCAGTCAAGCTGACTGGATAGTGTTCCCTACACAGCCGTGGACCAGGCATGGAAGATAGTCAAGAAGAATCACACCTACGACCTTGTCGAGCTGCAATTAACACAACTGAGAACTTACTATTGATCAAAAAAGCTAAAATCTCATCATGTAAGTTTGGCTCTTTGCTAGTTTATATATTCTTCTATGTACAGAAGTCATTTCCTACACTAGGAAATATTGTTTGGAAAAAGGACAAACCGATTACTGTATAGATTAGTAAATATATTCAGCAATTAGGCAATAATTTAAATAGTATTATGGGAAACTACTTTGTGGAATTCAAACAGAGAATGAGGTTGAGGACTATAATTCCTAGTTCACTTGTGGAAAATAACTATGAAGAAATATGTTTCCTAGTTGATATAGAGTACACTTACATTTAGGTTGTGACACCTAGGGTATCATGGCTGGAGTCATTTCCCTATGAAGTTAACATTGATGAAACATTAGCAGCTATCACAACACTCCTAGCAAAGGAGATTGATACTAAGGCAAAGAGATTTAGAAGTTATGATAAAGCTAAGGCAAAGATATCCATGAATCTTAAGGCAGGAACCATGGAGAGTAAGAGGAAAAAGATTGTGAAAAACCTAAAAAAGATGGTTGGTTTGCCGAGTGATGAGGAGCTTGAGGATGCACCTATAGACATATCTACTGGACAAGGAGAAGATGTATCTGAAGAAAAAGAAGTAGAATTCAGTGAATCTGAAGAAGAGATTACTGTTAAGGCAAAAGGAAAGAGACCAGCAGTAGCCAAGGTAACCAAGCCGAGTAAAGCAAAACCTAAAGTTACCCCTCCCATTGCAAATTGTCCAAGGACAAGGGCATCTGATGTCACATCACTAGTAGAGAAAACAAAATTTTATGTAAAGAAGGTTGGAGAGAGTAGTTCTGGATCGAAGACAAAATTTGCAACAAAGGCTGTGTCGAGCCTACAAGTTAAGAGACCAAGAAGGAAACTGCATTTGGATCTAGAAAGTGATGAAGATGAGACTAAAATTGATGAACCTAGAAACATACCAACAACACCATTCAAGAGACCCACAAATATTAATGAGGTATGTGAGAATTTGAGAAATTTTGCAGGGTTATCTGGTTTTAAGTTTATCAAGTATGAAAAATTGAAGGTAGAAGATAAACATAAAGTTTAGGAAGCTCTTCTATACATGATGTGTAATTTCAAGCTAACTCCTATAGAGATAGGAAACAATGTGTCGAGTGAGTTATAAGAGTTTCTATCTGGAAAATGGGAATTTGCACTCACAACTAAGAGACAGATAAGGGAAGGCACATTAGCTCAAGTCATTCCTGAGCTGACTAAGAAACAAAGAGAAAAATTTGTCAAAGAGAATAAGCACAAATTCATACCTAAACAGAGAGGTTGTGCTATTTTGAAAAATGATATTGAAGGTATAGTACAATAGAGTACTGGGATTTGGAAGGAAATCTTTGGATTGGTTGCTCCAAAAGAGAAAAAGACTGATGAAGGAACATCTAAGCCAAAGGATAAAGAAATTGATACCACCCCTATACCACATAAATCAATAGTTCAAATTTCTACTAAGCCTGACAAGACTGGAGCAAAAGCACAAAGACAAACAAAAACAGTTAACACTGTTGATATGACAATTGACAGTCCAATTGATGTGACAATTGATGACTCTAGCAATTTGGATGCCAAGGGTTAGGATGAGCCAAGAGACTTAACTATAGAATCACCTATTAAGGCAACTAAGGCTGAAGGAGAGAAGTGTACAGAGGAAGATGAAGAGAGAACTCAAAAGGAACCTGAGGATAAAGATGCTCAAAAAGAAGCAAAAAAGGAGAAAAAAATGAACAAGAGGTAATTACAGAACATTCACCTATTTTAGAGGTTGTGAAATTAGTTCTAGATAGTAGTGAGGAGATAAGGGTTACTAACAATGAGCCTAAAGAACAAGAGGTAGTGCAAGTGTCGGTTGATCTACCACACTCTACATCATCTACTCCCACTGGACTTAAAGTAGGAGGCATGCCTAATCAACAGGCAATTTTGACTGAATTGAAAGATGCAATGATGACTACTATTGAAACTGGAAAAGGTATTGTAGAAATAAAGTCAAGTTGTAGCTCACCTGAATTTAAGAGGAGGAAAGTTATGAGGAAGAAGTCTCTGATTCTTGATGTCACATTAGATGAAGTTATTGTGATTCCACCATGGGATCCCAATGTTTTGTCTTATGAATAGATTGAGACTCTTCAAGAGCTACTTAAGAGAAAGAAAAGACAGGAGGAAATGAAAAGAGAGCAGAAGCAAAAGCAAGTGTTACATGACATCAAAGACATATTTGTAAAAGCTTTTGACATGGAAGATGAAAACCATCAAGCTCCTATTCTTGAACAGTTAATTCATATTATGTAAAAGGTAAATGATGACAACATTGAACCCAATGAAAAGCTATTGCAATGGTTCGAGAGGAAATTTGAGAACAAAGTACTAGCAAAAATCTCAAGAGAGATTGCAGTAAAACAGGTTGAACTTTCTTCTCTTGTAGAAATTTTGGAGGCAGTTGCAACTAATGTCTATTCTTTGTATAAGAAGTTATGTGATGTTGAATTCTTCACAAAGGATAATTTATAGGCTTTAGATAAATTTCAATTAGACTTAAATTCAACTGGAAGTTCACTGAGTATGGATGCTAGCACTAGCTCCTTACATTTTAACAGATTGACTCGTGCACAAAGGAGGATAGTCGAGCTCATGGCTGAAGATGGTCAGATTAGGACCAAATTGATTACTATTCAGACAAGCCTGATACCTCATCTGGAGGTCATTCAAAAATAACTTTCATTTGCAAATGAATTGGTTAAGAGAGATTCTCATCTCTCCACTGTAGAAAGTTTAGTAAGTCTAGCTACCGAGCTAGAAGTCAAAATAGAGGTTATGAAGTTTGTTAAGGACAGTTGGGACACTGCATTTGCGTCCACCTTACAACTTCATAAATAGTTTTTGGACAAGTATAACTTGACCCCACCTAAAATTAGTGACAAAAACAAGGGGGAATCTGATAGGACTGACAAGGATACAACATAAGGAGATCAGTACAAGGTATCAATGTAAATATTTTTTTTGGAGCCATGTATACTCTATAAATTTTTGTATGTAGTATGATGTACATTCCTAGGGGGAGTACATTGTGTACTTAGGAAACATTTTGGATGGAATGAATTGAAATGATAAGTGTGTTTTTGCCAATAATATCAAAGGGGGAGATTGTTAATCTCTAAGTTTTGTTGATGATTAGTGACCTACACTTAGTCATTTACTTAGGCACTTTTAGTTGGTTATCACTGTGGCCGAGATAAACATTTAAGGCCGAGCAACATTGCCGATCAAGTTTTAGGTTGCCGAGTTACATCATACCGAGCCAAGTAGAACATTAAGTGTCGAGCGACAGAGATGTTAAGTGCTGAGCAGAATATTTTTTTCATACATGATAGGATTGATTCAAACTTTGATGTAAAAGGTTTAGGCTAACTTGTATGAGATTTGGGCTAACATTTGTACACATTTAATATTTTTCTACTGATTTAATTACACATTTAATTGTTTTATACTATGCATGGCATGGAGCCAATCAGGAAATCAGAATGCATTGGAAGCATAAATTATAGATCTTGATCATTGATCTAGATCTCACTGCCAGATCCGAAAAGACATATAAGATTCCTTCTAACCCTAGAAAACAAGTGTGAGTGAGAGATATACAGTTTGTAACAGAAGGGTTGTTTTTCTTGAGAGATGAACAACAAATCACTTTGAAAAGAAGCCTAGCTCAAGAAGAATGATAGAGCAGTGAAAAGCAGAGTAAAGACATATCAGATTGAGAGATCACAGAAGGTATTGGAAAGAGTAGATCCATCATCAGCATCTAAGTGCATAACAAAGGATCACTACTTGGAACATTCTAACAGGTGTATCAGGTGAAATCTCTTAATAGAGTGGTTCTAGCAGACCATTTTAAATCTCTTAGCCGAGTGCTTACTTTACTATAAGTTGAAATCCTTTAACAAGGTAGATTGTAATGATCTTTAGTTCTTAACCGAATAGACCTTTAACTAGGTAGATTGCATGTTGCAATAAAAATCTTGTAGCCCTTACAGGCACACTTTATTGCTACAATAGTGAATATTTTGTGGGTGTCATCCCCACCCCAGTTTTACCTATTTGGGTTTCTGGGTTACCAAAATTTTGTGTTATGAGCTATACATTTCATGTTATTGATGCTATATGATGCTAGGTTAAATTCATATATGTATGAATGTGGATCAATTTGTTTTAAGTGGTTCAGTTTTAAGATCTTATTCACCCCCCCACCCTCAGTATCTTGTTTTCCCCATTATTGTACTTCCAACAATCATTAGACCCATTGTCTAGCTGGTGGTGGTTGTATTATGATTAGTTATTGGGTGTGTACCTAAGTCAGTGAATGGGGATTTTCTCACAAATCCAATTAACTATAGGGCTTAGAAAGTACTGGTGTCATTGATTCTTTTCATGCATGTGTTTTTTGTGCTTATACACTTCAAATTTTTAACAAACGAACCTTGAAGCAAAACTAAAAATTGAACATTAAAATGGAAAATGAAACAAAAAACCTTAATAGTCAATTGAAAAAATCTAAAATTTTGTAAGTTTTGTTCCTCTTAGTCTGTTGCATAGTGTTCACAATCGAGTCTTTTTTTCATCAGTTCCAGACATCTGGTTATATTTTATCCTGTCTTCCACGGTTCAGACTTCATAACGGTGAGCTTGTCTTAGTCGGTCATCATTTTTAGTCATAGTAAGTTGATAGTCCATTTTTTTTGTTGTGAGTCTTGATTTTTTGATCTAGCCCTTGATCAGTCCATCATCATCATCAATTCAGTCTTATTTAGCTGTTGTTTTTTTCTGAGTTGTGAGTGCATTATTATCTAGGTTTGTTGACCTTGACTCGGATCTGATTTATTTGCATCTCCTTCTTGATTAGATGTTAGCTTGTTTTCATCATCATCTATCTTGGACTTAATCAGCACATCAATTTTTATTTCAATGCCTTCTAGATAATCAATTGATTCATGCCTATACAAAATAAAGGCTCTCTCAAATAATCTCAAGAAGCAAAGAGACAACATCTTACACTTGAAGTAAAACCTCTTTTCACTGAACAACTAGAAACTTCAAGAAAATCAACCTCTCATAGAGACAAATCGTCTAACTCAAAAATGTCCAAAAAGACAAGATAAATAAGGTACTAGACGTAGACCTCACACTATTAGTATCCAGGCTACTGGTAGAAAGCACTCCTCAAGTGACTCTGAGCTTGATGAGAGCAGTATTACCAAATGTCAAAATGAAAAAGACTTTCTCAAAATGATGAGAACCATCATGGCTCGAGAGAAAGAACACTACTTCCTTGAACTAGAATGACCAAGAGCCCAACCTCCTCCTTAATACAAAGCTGAAGACATCATCGCTAAAGAGGAAGAAACTCCTTTAACATTGGTAATAAAATAATTGTAAGCCTTGCAAGCTGAATTGTAGGAAATAAAAAAAGGAAAAAGAGAAACCAAGCACGAAGTATTCTCTGGACATCATATGTCCATATCCTTTTGGTAAAAAATTGTACTTACCTCCATTCCCCCATGGATTTGAGATCCCAAAATTTGACAAGTATTTTGGTTAATCTGATCCACAAGATCACGTAGAGGAGTTCTATGTTTTATGCACAAAATTTATGCATGAATAGACGTACCTCATGAATCTCTTTCCCCAGAGTCTAGGTGACCAAGCTATTGAGTGGTTTTTAAAGTTACCCACAGGGATCAAAACTTTCGATGAACTGATCAATCTATTTTTACAACAATATTCACATAACATCCAACATCCTATGACAATGATTGATTTGTGCAATACCAAAAAACAAATGGGAGAGCCTTTTTCTAAATTTTCTTCAACAATGGAGGAAATTATTTTCTTGATATCTATGCCTCATTCCTGAATCTGAGAAGATGGATATATTCACCAATATGTTGATCCCTGAATTGAATTTCCCAATACAAATGCAAGGTCCACCTACCTTTGACAAAGTGGTGGAGAGTGCCATAAAAATAGAAGGTGTGCTTGTCAAAAAGGGTGAAATTTCCCTTTACAAGGAAAACAAATATAGTTCTAGTTCCAAGGACAAGAACAATTATTGGAACAAAAATAAAAATGTAGTAAATGACGGAGTAGTTGACCATGTTTCTCCTCAATTGAAGCCAGCGTTCTTCAATCTAACAAGTGGCACAAAGTCCCTAAAATTTGTTGAGGATACCACTAAAGCTCCTTCAAAAGGGAAAAGAAATCTCTTGAAAGAGAAACCTTGGGTCAAACCCAAGCGTAACTTATCTCCTCTAGGTGAATCATATGAAACAACACTCAAGAATCTTCTAGAAAATAAATTGATCACATTGCCAGACAATTCCAGACTATATGAACCAGAGGTGAAAACAAAATGGTGGAATGATAATGAATACTATGAATTTTATAGGAATAAGGGACACAAGAATGAGAATTGTATGAGACTCAAGCATAATATCCAAGATCTCATTAACAATGAAAAAAATATGGTCGGCAATCATGCCACAAATACTGATCATAAATAATTTGAAAATCCCTTTGCCTGAATATGAGAAAGGGGAAAAATCCAAGTCCAAGGAAGGTGCCAAAATCACTCACACGTATGGTGCCAATGATGATAACATCGTAGATATGCTTGATCTAGTCCCTTTTGTATACTGCAATGCCATTATCATCAAGAAAGATGAAAAAGAGTCTAGAGCGGCTAACATTGTGACCCGTGCACAAGGAAAGGTTGCCCTAAGAGGATTTGGACCTTACAAACCTTATGCATCTGGTAAACAATCAACATCATTAAAACCTTTCACATCAACAAATAAACAAACAAATAAGAAGTTATAACCATGTCTAAGTCATCAAATTCCAAACAATTGGTTTCATCTCATGTTGCTGACTACAACATTGTCAAGAAATTGCAAAGAAAAATGCTCAAATCTCAAATTTTTAAGTGCTCAAAATCTCTCCAGCTCACAGAGAGATTCTAGATAAAACCTTGTCAACTGACAATATCCCTAAGGACTTGGACTTAGATCAATTTCAATACATGGTGGGTCACTTGACCTCATGCCACTATATGTCATTTTTGGAAGAAGACAATAATTCTTTGATTCACCCTCATAATTTACCACTACACATTGAAGTCATGATCCACAAGCATTGGGTCAAACAAGTCTTGATAGATGGAGGCATAGGGTTGAACATCTGTACCTATAATTTGATAGAATAATTGGGACTTTTAGAGCATGACATTGTTCCCATTAAAAAGATAATAATAAAGGCATATGATGAAGAAGAGAGATCTTCCAAATGTCTCGTATGTCTACCTGTCATAGTGGGTCCTATGGAAAGAGAATTTGTATTTCAAGTACAGGATCTTCTACTGGGATACAAAATTTTTTTGGGAAGACCATGGATCCACAAGATGCAAGTTTTCCCATCCACTTACCATCATTGCATCAAGTTCCCTTTAAACGTTGTTGAAGTCACCGTTCCTTTAGATGCCAATTATGCTTGCAATGTATTGAAATACCGTTGATACTCTTATCCCATACAACAAAGAGGATTCTACCTATTATTCAGCTAGAGATATAATGAAATAAATGGAAAAGAATATTAAAATTAAAGACATAGGGATGGGTGGATACATGATAGAGCCTATTCTATCACTAACATCTATTCCCAAATCATCCAAATCTTATGGGAGAGCTTTAGAGTAAATTAAACCATCAACTACAGCAGCCAAAGTAAGCTATGATGGTAGCTTTATTAAATAAATTATACCACTTGAAGATGAAAATGAAGACAAATCTATCTTTTAATGGTTGTATAGGGAGCCTAAAGGTAATGGTGTTAAACATTATGAGATCTCTCGCAATAAATATGGCAAGGGATACGAGTTGGTTTGACGTATGGTTTATCCAATGAAAGGTACTATAGGGTCTAATCATAATGGTCTCATAGAACCCATAGAACCCAAGTATATAAGTTCTAAAGATACAACTAGCTTAGGCTTCTTATTAGCTAAGGAAATGCAAAAAAGAGACACACCCATCTGTAAGAGGGAAAACTCTGAAGAGGAGGATGAATATGCTTATCCAATTTCTCTTTGTGTTATATCTCTTCTTAATGGGGATGAAGAAAAAAATCCCCATATCAACACCACTGAACAACAAATGATTCTTGACCAAATAGAGGCTTCAACCTCTTAGCAAAGTCCTGATATAGAGGAATAGGACACGACCATACAAACATTTCTAGGAAGAACCCATCCTAATTGGGGTCAAAGGGTAGAATATACTCATATCTTATACATGGTGGACCAAATTGAAATAAACTATCATTAGTATGAATTTGAATTTTTACCTAAAGAAATTGTAGATAAAGAGGTCGACACATTGAAATAATAAGTAACCAAACTCAAGGTAGGTGAAATTTTATGGATTAGGTCTAACAAGTTAGATCCTCAAATCTCTGATGTGGGCTTTGATGATTTTGTTAGGGACCTCACCAATTTGAACACATCTATACAAGGTACTAGTTTAGGACTCTACTTAACAGTCCAATTTTGTGATGAACATACTGTGAACACCTTAGAACATGTTGAATCCTTTCCACTCATGCATCCTGAACCCATTGATTAGGCTTTGAAAGAAAAACCCATGACCATGCCTACATTTCGCAATGATTATGCATTAGCCTTCTATCTTAACATTGTTGAACCAGTCACCTCTTCCACCAACAAACCGAGTGTGAACATGAATGAAGTAGATATCAAGTACCTTAGTCAGAAAATAAAAAATGAATTGAAACAAAAATTTTGATGGTGAAAACCAAATTGCACTGGTTTCAAAAAAGAAAATAGTAAAAATAAAAGACACATCCAATGATAAAAACCTCTTTGAGGATCTGAAGGATGGGGTACTTGATATCTTGTCGAGTCACTTCCAAGAGTGATCATCAATATTGATAGAACTAACACAACCTGTGAATATTGGAACTGAAGAGCATCCACATATAATCCATCTGATATAATGAATATCAGCAGAGGAGTTGAAAGAGTTCACTCAATTCTTTAAAGAAAATAAGTTCAACTTCACATGGTCCTACTTCTATATGCCAGGGTTGGATCTAGATCTCATAATGCACCATCTCTCAAATACACCTAGAGCTAAACCAATTAAAAAAGAACTTAGAAAGATTCACCCTCATGTTGCTCTACTAATAAAAGTTGAGTTGGGAAAATTTCTCAAAGCTAGATTCATCAGAGCAATTGATTATGTAGAATAGATCTCAAATATTGTGCATGTATACAAACCAGATAAGTCTATCTAAGTATGCACTAATTTCAGAGATCTTAATAGGGCATGTCCCAAAGATGACTTCCCTTTCCCAATATCAACATTACTATTGATATGATAGCTAGATATTAAATTTACTTATTAATGGATGGCTTCTCAGGGTGCAACCATATCAAAATTGCTCCCGAAGATCAAGAGAAAACAACATTCACATGTGTTTGGGGTACCTTCTATTGGAATGTCGTGCCATTCAATTTTAAAAATGTGCGTGCTACATACCATAGAGCTATAACAACCATCTTCCATGATGTGATGCAAAATAATATGGAAGACTGTGTGGACGATGCAATAGTGAAAACCACAAAAATATCTAGACATTTGCAAGGTTCTAGACAAAATGGAACAGTTCAGACTAAGGTTGAACCTGAAGAAATGTGCATTTGGTGTGACATCTAGTAAACTGTTAGGATACATTGTCTCAGCAAAATGGACTGAGGTGGATTCAGAAAGGTACAAGCAATAATAGAGATGCAACCACCAAAGAACATCGACCAAATAAGAACACTCCAAGGGAGGATTCAATCAATCATAAAATTCATCTCATAGTTGGTCGACAAGGCACAACCATTCAAAAAGACCTTACACAAAGGAGTGATGTATCAATAGGATGAAACATGTGACAAGAAATTTAACCAAATTAAAGAATATTTGGAAAATCCACCAGTCTTGATACCTCGTATACAGGGTAACCCATTAATTATGTACATCCCAGCTACTACAACAAAACTTGGGGCACTCCTTGCACAATGGGATGAGAACAAGAAAGAATGAGCTATTTACTACAATAGTAGAACTTTGGTTTTGTACACGATGAACTACTCGGTGATTGAGAAGGCTTGTCTGGTAGTTGTGTTTGCATCACAAAAATTGAGGCATTAAATGTTGGCACACTCTGTAAAACTAGTTGCAAAGATTGGTCCACTAAAATACCTTTTGAGAAAAGCTACCTTGACTGACAGGTTAGCTAAATGGGTCATGATCCTAAGTAATTTTGACATTGATTATGTCAAACTAAAGGCTATAAAATGGAAATCCATTATAGATAAATTGGTTGAAGCCCCAATACAAGAGGATCAACGTATCAACATTGAGTTTCCAGGTGGATCCATTATGTACATCACTCATAGATCCTAGAAGATGTTCTTTGATGGATGTTTTACTAACATGGCTCATGTTTAGGTGTTTTATTTATCACTCCTCAGAGTTACTCTATTCCTAAGGTGAACACGGTCTAGTTTCCTTGTACAAACAACATTTTTG
The DNA here is from genome assembly GCA_018584345.1 of Thuja plicata. Classification (NCBI taxonomy): domain Eukaryota; kingdom Viridiplantae; phylum Streptophyta; class Pinopsida; order Cupressales; family Cupressaceae; genus Thuja; species Thuja plicata. Next base: position 1,828,976 of record MU227313.1, on the reverse strand, counting down.
AATATCAAGCCTTAGTGAATGGAACATTCCTAAATTTCATATTCATGGTGACTCTCAACTAGTAATAAACCAAATCAACAATGTTTATCAAACAAGGGATGATAAAATCGTACCTTAAAAAAGAATGGTATATGATTTTAAAAAGTACTTCACTTTCATCACATTCTAACAGATTCTAAGGACCAAAAAAAGATATGCTAATGCAATGGCTACACTGGCTTCCTTACCACAAGAAGGAGAAGACTTCCATTATGAGTTTCTGGTGGAAGAAATTCATTACCCAGCATACAAGTCCCCTAACTCCCAGATAATCTATTCTATCATAGGACAAGAATCATCCTTATACCAACATGTTTACACTTACCTATGCCATCAAGTCATTCCTGATGAGATAACCCACAATGAAAAATGACATTTGATTCACAATGTCTCATGGTATGTTCTCATAAAAAATGAATTGTATAGGCAAGGACAAGATGATACTTTTATTAGGTGTCTAGAAAAGGAAGAGTCCAAACATGCATTAGCTAAGATACACGAAGGTATTTATGGTGCTCATTCTAATGGTCTGACTCTAGCTTGAAAATTGCTAAGAGCTGGCTAAAATTGGCCAGACATGGAGAAAGAAGCAATGAGGTACTCCAAATCTTGTAAGAAATGCCAGCTGCATGGAAATATTATACATGCTCCATCCATGGAGCTTATTCCTTTCAATCCTACATTATGGGCCTATAGAATAAGCATTAGAACACATAATGGAGCAAAGCCTTTTTCTCTATTATATATAATAGAATTGGTCCTTCCCATAGAATTAGAGATCCCATCTCTAAGGGTTTCTTTACATAGGTTGATAACAGATGAAGACTATATATTCTCAAGACTGCAAGAGCTAGAACTTTTGGATGAGCATCGGCAATCAGTATTCAATCATCTCAAAGAATATCAAAAGAGAATACAATAAAAAGGTCAAACCTAGAGAGCTTCAGGTTGGTGACCTAGCGTTGAGAGAAAATCCCCACAATCAGTCACATTGAGAACAAAAGGGAAAGTTTGAACCCAACTGGTTGAGTCCCTACATTATTATTGTTGCATTTGGCTCAAGATACTATTAGATATCTACACCAGAAGGAGAACATATTTGGGAGCCCATCAACACTCTCCACCTAAATAAATTCTACACCTGAGCATTCTATGTATCCAACAACATGTACATATTGTCTTGAAAAAAGACATTAAAAGTGAAAAATGTCTTGAAGAAAAGCTTTAAAAAAAAAAAAAAAGTCCTAAAAAAGGTTATCTTGGAGAAAACCTAGCAATAGGCACCTTGACAATATTAAAAAAGAAAGAGAAAAATACAAAAAAATGAAAAAGACAGAAAAAAGTGCCTTGGTGAAAATATGGTAAACAGGCGCCTTGGTAGAAAAAATAGAATCTCTGCCAAGTAGGTCAAAACCTGGTAAACATGCACCTCTTTTTATCAAGTGCTCCATCTATCAACACAATTTTTGGCATCCTTCATACTTTCCTACCATTTGCTTCAGTTCATATATAGCTTTTAGTCACTTTCATGACACATTGGTTCTTCTAAAAACCCTCGTAGCTTGAAACCGATCAGAGTCATAGTCTGAGGTAAATCAAATTGGCTTTGTCCCAATAATCTAAGTCAAGTCATCTCTAGGTCAATCATCTTTGGTAATCCAATCTCCGTGACTTTTCTGTCTTCCAATTGTGCTAGGTTTCTTGCCACTAGCAATAAATCTTAAACATAAAAACACATGCAATAAAACAAACATTGAAATCATTTGAGCTATGTTGAGATTTTCTTTGTTTATTGTTTGTTTATTTGGATTTGGATTTTTATCCCCCATGAGAAACTCAAGGATGTACATGTTGATTTATATAATCAAAGACTGGGGCAATAACATTTTCTTGGTTTTATGCCTGCAGGATTAGTTCCAATGATCTGTAACATCAAATAAACTGGATGTCTGTGATAAGAGCCTTCACATCAAGGTAAAATCACCACACATTCCTTGAATTCATTTATTTGAATGCTATGAGGAGGTCATAACTATTTCCTTAATTGTTATTTAAATATGTTCTATGTGCTTGCACGCAAGAAACATTAAGTTCATCCTGGCTTCTTTGCACCTTGGTGTTTATGTTCACTTGCAAAAATAAAAGGAAATAACATTCAGGTCATCCTAGCTTTGTAGGCATTGATGCTTATATCCATTTATGACAAAAATCCCAACAATGTCACTCATATCTTTGTGTTTTTTTACCAGTGAAGGTTGTATCGACATTTTGTGTCCCAAAAATACCCAGTGATGAAAATAGAAAACAAAAATTGAGTGAATTAGTCCTTGGTTGCATTCATGTTAGCTCTGACATTATAGTTTGATACCATGATAAAATTCTAGTTATTCTCTCTCCAGTGAAAGGTAAGGCCTGAATTCAAAATGATCATCATCTTCTCTCATCAAACAGTCAATTGTGTATCATCGTCGAAGACATGATTGAGTAACTGTGTATTGACAAAACAATTTCCTAAAAGAGATGTTAAAAAGATTTCTTATAAACATATCATGTAGACTTATAAATCCATTGTACATCATATAGACATTGCATATCAATTTTTTAATCATTTGCATCCATATATATGCATCAAAAAATAAATCAAAAATATCATAAATGCATTGCATCATCATAAGTAACATCATATCCATCCATTTGAAAATAAGATAAACATTGCATTTACACATGCATCTTCATAGTCATCCATGAACATCATTCATCACATAATCCGGTTGAATAATAAATGAGATTAATCATCATAGATCATAAGCATACATGATCATAAAATAAAGTGCATCCATATAGAGCATCATAGGAAATAATAGCATATCATTAACATCTCATAACATTGATAGACATAAGTGTTAGAATAGTCCCAAAGGATAGCTGAGAGGGGGGGTGAATCAGTTATCAACGAATTTAATTCTTTTCTCTTATCAACTTTAGAATACAATAAAGTAAATACACATTCAGATAACATAATAGACAATACTTCAATTTGGTTACGGGGAAACCAAATGGTAAAAACCCCGGTGGGAATTAGTACCCACAATGAACTATACTTGTTTATATTAATCCTTGTTAGAAGATATTTCAACCCTATTAGGAGTTGTACTTTACAATGCAATAAGTATAGTAACCTAATTAAGGGTCTGACCCTATTAAGAGTCTTTTACAAATAACCCTGTTAGGGGTGCGGACTCACTGTCCAAAATCTCACTGCTTCAATGGTGAAGGCTACAACCTTCTGTAGAATAGATATACACTATATTTGATGATGAACTATAGAGTAGACCTATTGTATTGATTAGTTCCAATGTATTATAATCTTCAACTGCTTATTCACATAGATCCTTGATGAATGAAACAACTTTGATATTCTGCTTTGTACTTTTTTTGTCTCTGTTCCTATCATTCACACTTTGTGTTTACAAATGAACTACTATAAGTATCTTCTTTAAAGTAGAAGGTCATGATGGCTCTTGGAACACTTCAACAACATCTTTGTCGACTTAACTAAGCATGCAAACAATATTAAGTCTGCGCAACACAAACTAAACAGACACAACGCTTCACTAAGTCAGCTTCACCAAATCATCTCAAATAGCACGATCCTGATGTTACATGATAGGCGTGTTTAACCAAACATAGTTAACTCATAACTAATCATGAATATACACACGCATATCCTGAAGATAGGCACAACTCAAGAAACACGTTAAATACGTCAGCTCTAAACAGATACTCTTCTAGAACTGTAACTGCCAATAATAGGATTACACAACTTGACTGAAACATCATTTCTAGACCTACATGTATGAATATAGTAACCAAGGTATGTCTACAATATGTATGTAACCATGCAAGGTTGGATAAAATTGTTCTAATAAGTTCATACAAAATGTTGTTGTATATTATATGTTGTCATCAATGACAAACATACAATCAATCAAATACACAGAAACAAATCTCCAACAATAAGTATGATGAGATAAAATCATATGTCTCTGTATATGTCATCAATGTCATGGGGTACATCAAAATCTCAAAATATACAATTGTCATGGAGCAAGTCATTGTACAATGCCAAAAATGGGTACAAAATCTGGAAGTATAAAAATTTCAAACATCAGAGGCTAACTGTCAGCAACATCCTTGGCATCATCTGGAACATGTGGTGGAGGAGGTGGAGGAGGAACAATCTCATCAACCTGTGGCATACACGCACCCTCTGACCGATCCACATACTATGAATATGGGATGACCTGTCTATCCAAAGGAATAGCAAGACTGTGTGATGCAACATAATATGTTTTCCTTCTCCTCTAATGATTATCCTCACATTGGATTTAATTGTGATCATCTATCAAGGCTGTTATCCTCTAATCATGCTCGACTATCCGTTGATCCCACTCCGCTATCCTAGATTGTGCCACAACTAGCTCTACATATACACCCTAAAGCTTGTCTCTCAGAGCATCAATAGTGTCATGAGGTGTCATCTGTCTCTCAGCCTCTCCCTCACCTACTTGTTTCTCCTCACCACCAACTAGCTCATCTTTGTGCTACCTAACCTGTCAGGTGGCCTCAGTAGTCTACTCTCCCATCTGAATGCCTGCTATGCCACTAGGACCAGGATCTATCATACCAACTTGTATAGTCAAAAAATGGAAGCACTTCCATTATAGACATGTTTAGCCTTCTGAGTAAGTGGTTTTGGGTCATGGAAAGTGCCTTGAATGGGTTCCTGATCTTGACATGGCTTCCTCCCTGTTCTGTTCCTCTTTCCACTCCTGTTTGGCCTAATTTCTGCATTCTGGATGGCAGACTGGTGATTCTAGGCTTCAGGGTCAAGGTTGAAATTTTAGGTCTATGTCGACCTTGACCCTGACCTAGGTCAGGGTCGACCTCAACCTTGACCCAGAGTTTAGATTCTAGGGTCTTGCAGTTTCAGGAGGTCGGCCTTTGCAAAAAGTATTTCCCACTTCCGGGTCAGTTGTTTCAGATTCCGAAGCATTGATTCTAAAATTATATTTAATATAGGTCCTCTCCTAGGGGTAAAGGCTTTAATGGGAATTTAATTCTCCTATGTAGGCCTCCTTGGAAGATTGTGCCCAAATTTCATATAAAAGG
>MU227313.1:1803412-1814254 GCA_018584345.1 Thuja plicata | reverse complement strand
TACCTGATCAGGCCTAGTTGTCGGGACCCATCTTTCCTGCTTTCTGCAGTAGTTTCCTAGGTTTGGCTTCTCCCTAAGCTTATCTTAAGGGGGGGTGTTAGAGTAATAGTCTATCGGGTTACTAATTAAATCATTATGATCTAATTAGTAACTTCCCTATTCACTTTAGTTTGCTTCAGATAACCTTAGGGTTTCCCTTTTAGGGTTTCATGATTCCTTTATAAGGATTCACCTTTTAGTTTATCATTACAGAGTTTTCACATATTATTGTAATTCTATTGTTGATAATATAGATTATTTTCTTTCAACATGAATTTGATGTCTCTGGCTTTTTGGCCGCCATAGCTGCCTTCTCTCTTCTGTCTTTTGCTTCTGCTTATGTGATAGTCATGCATGCAGGTGTTCTTGGGAAGATTTGATGGTTATCAAATCCAACAACAAGAAGCTCAAAGCTTTATGAGTTCTTACAGCTGCCCTTAACAAGAAAATATAAAGGGAGATCATCTCATAGAACACCCCCTAAAAGGAGGGTACAGTCTACACCACCTGCCTTAGAGAGGAGACCTTTTCCTTTTCATTACAAAAGGAGAGGAAGATCTCTAACTAGAGAGCTACAAGAAGATTCAGCTCCACCCCTCAATACCACTCACATAGTTGTTGCTCAGCAAATCTCAGCTCTTGCAATGGATAGACAATTTGCTTTTGCCCCCTTCAATCAAGGAAGTCCATTGAACTTCGCTCAACATCATGATGTGCCCTTGGTAGCACTCAAAATTCTACCTGATTTCACAGGTGAAGGACAAACAACAACTTTTGAACATGTAAGAGATGTGACTACTATATGTAGTATACATAATATCACAAAAGAAGATGTGGCTACCAAGCTATTAGTAGCCTCTTTCAAAGGTAATATGTTAGAATGGTTTAGAACTCTTGTTGTTGGTTTTATTAATTAATGGTATGGATTAGGAGATTCATTAAGTAGATACTTTGAAGATAAATCAAATAACCTATCTTTGTTTGAGAAACTAACAACCATAAGGAGAGATCCTCAAGAAAAGATGACAAATTTCAATAATAGATTCCTCAAAACATGGAATAGAATTCCGGTCTCAGTAAGGCCATCAGTTGACCATGCCTTCTTATACTTCTTGTAAAGTTTGAATGGTCAAATCTCTATCATGATCCAATCCATGGGAGGTACCTCATTGCCTCAAGCTTTTGACATAGATGTCAAGGCTGAAAATTGTTTAATCCAGGCAGGCGTGATAGCCAGAAGGCCACCCATGCCTATCTTTCCTAATCTTTAGCCCACTGCACCTCTGAAGATACCTACTTTTACCCCTATACCCACTGTGAGATCACCTAAGGCTACCATTAGCTACGAGGAATCAAAAGGGATCCCTTCTTAAGAGCTACTAAAACTAAGAGACAGTCACCAAAAAATACAAAATCATCAGCAAGAAGTGACTAACTTGTTGCAAACTATGACCAAAGAGTTGATCAACTTAAAGAGGTAGGACCAAGGGAGTGGACTATCCTATCAATAGTAGAATCAAGGTCTTAATCAGCAGTATCAAAACCAAGGACAACCTTACCAATAGAATAGGCCACCATATCAAGGAGGTTATTAGGGACAAAGGTAGAACTACAATCAGAGGTCAGTCCAACCTTATAATCCAATGCCCCTTAATTCTGAAAACTAGTCAGGGATATGGTCCCAAGTCAAAATAATCTTACTGTAGAGATAGAATGGTGCTATTCTTGGAATCAGTCCCATAACCAGACAACATGCTTAAATGGAAGGGTACATCAAGCACTCATGGTGCAGAATGCCTCAAATGTACAAATAGAGGCCTCTTTTAGTGAGTCAATGCCCCAACAAGAAGCATATGCTAATGAGACCGCTCTCCCTAATTGGGAACAACAAGATTTCAATGGAGTTAATGGTGAATCCCCAATTGCTGCCAACACTAGGTCTAAAAGAAGAGATAAAGACAAGGAGAAAATAGAAGATAGGGCTAAGGATTCTACATCTGCAAAATCTTCACAACCATTTACTCATATCATACTGAAGAAGGTCCCCATAATTCCAATCAAGGAAAATCAACCTTCCAAGGTGGTTGAGCCTATCATAGTGAAAGCACACCAAAGAGTACACACAACAATGCCTTTCAACATTGTGGACAATATGAAGAAATAAAATGTTACTATGTCTATGTGGGACTCTTTGGCTATTCCAGGGCAGCCTAAAATCTTGAAGAAGGCTATGGGTGAAGTGTCAACTCCTCAACCCACAAAAGATACAACAAAGCCAGTGTTGGTCAACACTGATCAAGAAAAGGAGGCTCCAAGAAGCAACTCCAAAACAAATACCATTCAAGGTAGGAACCTAAAACCACCTCCCTTTTATGTATCTTTAATTATTGGAAAATCTTTACTACATATTTGTATGGTAGATAGTGGAGCTACTAGCACTATCATGCCTAAGAAAGTGGCTGGCCAACTGGGACTGAAATATGAACCTTTCCAAAAGAGGGTTACCCATCTTGATGGTTCCTCAGTAAACACAATAGGTGTAGCTAAGGATACCAACCTAGTCCTCCATGCAAGCCCCAATTTCTCTATCCTACTTGACATATACATTATATACATCCCTTCCTTATTTTCCATATGCTTATCAAGGGAGTTTACAACCAAGATAGGAGGCTATCTTTCTTTTGACTGGTCTCACATGCTTTTCCATACAAGATATGGAACTAAGGTTACTATCAAGTCTAAATCATTGGAAACACACCATATAGAACATTACATGTCCAATGTACTCAATACAAGCTACCTTGCACTTGACAGTAATGACTTCCCAATCATCAAAGAAACAAGCACTAAAATATAAGGTATCCCAGCTATCTAGATGAATTAGAATTAGAGAGAGCTTCAAAGGCCCAAGCCAATGTTATTTGGGATGCTGGTTTGGGAAACTATTTAATACAAGAAGGTGGATTTATAGAGCCAAATCTTTCTAAGAATGATACTAAGTTAGAAGACCAGAATAATCAAGTTTGGGAACTATACTTTGATGGTGCTAGAAGCAGACATGGTTCTAGTGGTGGTGCTATGTTAATCTCTCCTAAGAGGGAGAAGTATTATATAGCCTTTAGGTTCAGTTTCTCTTGCACTAGCAACACTGTTGAATATGAGAGTCTGGTGAATGGATTGGAATGGGCAAGAAAGAGAGGGATTAAAGCCCTAAAAGTTTATGGTGACAATGAGCTGGTTGTCAGCCAAGTAAGAGGAATAAGTACAACCAAAAGTGATACAATGAGAGCATACAAGCATCAAGTTTGGGATGCAATTGAATATTTCCATGCTTTCAATATTGTTTCCATTCCTATAATGTTAAATCAGAATGCAGTTAGATTAACTATTGTTGGATCTCAGTATGACATCCCTAATAGCATTTCAAAAGAAAGGGATCAATAGCATATCAAAGTGATTGTCAGACCTTCTATTCCTGATAAAAATGTCAACTGGAAAGTGTTTGACAATGACGAGAAAATTCTACAGTTCTTATTTGAAGAGGATGTTTTCTCGGAACACAACCAAGATAGACTGTTGCAGAACTATGGTGATCAAGTGATACAACTCAAATCCAATAAGATGCATAAAGGTCTTGTCACCTTAGAATTTTTTTTCAATGAAGATGATCGAGTCAAAAATAGTAAGGCTGGCCTGGTACTTCAACAAGAGCATTGTACTGAACTAAAATTGGAGCCAGGGAAAAGTCTACAAGTTGGGAAGGTAAATACTGATTCAGAAAGGTAGGCTTACACCCAATTATTTCAAGAGTTTAGTGGTATATTTGCATGGAAATATGAAGACCTTAAAGGTTTTAATCCAGTCCTTGCTCAGCATACCATTGAACTAGAGCCAAATGCCAAACCAGTCAGGCAAAAACAAAGGTCTGTCAACCCCAAGCTTGAACCACTCATGCATAAAGAGGTACTCAAATTAATAGAGAGTGGTATCATCTACCACATAAAGCATACTAGTTGGGTTTCCAACCTTGTTCCCATCAGGAAAAAGAATGGGGAGTTGAGGCTATGTGTTGACTTCAGGGACCTTAATAGGGAATCCCTAAAAGATCGCCATCCATTACCATCTATGGAGAAAATCCTATAATGTGTCTGTGGATCTAAGAGATTTTCATTATTGGATGGCTATTCAAGATATAACCATATCCTGGTTCATGAAGAAGATCAATGTAAGACTGCATTTACAACTGAGTGGGGAACCATGGCTTATCAAAAAATGCCCTTTGGTTTGTCAAATGCAGGTGCTACTTTTCAAAAGGCAATGGATATGGCCTTTAAAAGCCTCATGTACAAGTTTTTATTGGTTTACTTAGATGACATAACTTTTTATTCTAAACATGTAGCAAACCATATCAAACACCCGAGGAAAATATTTGAAAGGTGTAGATAATTTGGGATATCTCTTAATCCCAAGAAGTGTGTGTTTGCAGTTCATTAAGGCAAATTATTAGGATATATAGTATCCAAGAAAGAAATCAAAGTAGACCCTGAAAGGATTGAAACTATCTTAGAGCTACCCCTACCATCTCACAAGAAAGGCCTTCAATATTTCATAGGAAGGATCAACTTTGTCAGGCGCTTCTTGCCTAGTATCGCAGATTTACTAAAGCCTTTGACAGCTATGTTAAAAAAGAATTCAGCTTTCAGCTGGAGCAAAGAGGGGAAAGCCAGTTTCCAAGCTATCAAAGAAGCCTTGATAGAAGCTCCTGCCCTGTTGAACCCAAATTTCAGTAAGGATTTTATCCTTTATGCTTATGGAGGTTTTGATGTTATATCTGCAATGTTGACCCAAGAAAATTCAGAAGGGTTAGAAAAATTGATTGCTTTCTTTGGCAAAGGTTTAGAAGAATATGAACAAAGATATTCTTTTGTGGAGAAACATGAACTTTCTTTGGTAAAAGGCATTAAAAATTTCAGATATATGTTAACCCATAGCAAGGTGCATTTAAAAGTTACTCATCCAAGTGTCAAAGAATTCTTGCTCTCCAAGGACCTAAATGAGAAAAGAGTTGGTTGGGTCACTAAAGTGATGGAATATTACATTGACATCAGAACTACCAAGCTAGTTAGAGGAAGAGGTCTTTGTGAGCACTTAACAGAGGATGAAGATTCGTAGAAATTAGGGCAAATGGGTGCATCTTTGGTTATGCACTTAATAGAGGAACATGCCAAGGCAGTAGGTTGGTTGCCTAACATGATTCATTACCTAAAGACAAGACAATGTCCTATAGATCTAGATTCAGCCAAAAAGATTACAATCCATTCCTTTTGTGTTGATAGATCAAACTCTTTTTAGAAAGGATCACAATGGTGTCCATTTGAGATGTATTGATTCAAAAAATATAGCAGATGTCCTATTTGAATTTCATGATGGACCTTTTGGAGGTCATTTCTCTCCTAGGAATATTGCTTTTAAGATCATGAGGGTTGGATACTATTGGCCATCTATCTTCAAGGATAGTCATGATTATGTAAGAAAATGCATCAAATGTGCCATGTTTGTAGGAAAATAAAGACTCACAACCTTTCCCCTTCAGCCCATCAGAACAGAGCAACCTTTTATGAAATGGGGGATATATTTCATTGGCATGATTAATCCTCCATCTAGTGTAGGCCATAAATGGATAATTACTACAACTGATTACTTTACTAGATGGACAGAAGCAATTGCATTGAAGGAAGCAAATGAGAGTGTTGTCCTAAGCTTTTATAATGACATTATTCATAGGTTTGGTACTCCAGACTCCATCATATCAGATAATGCATTAGCATTTACAGGCCTAAGAGTGACTGAATGGGCAGTCAAACATGGTGTTTATTTGAACACAAGTTCAAACTATTACCCCCAGGGAAATGGTTTGGTAGAATCAACTAATAAAAACTTGATTAGGATAATCAAGAAGACATTACAAGATAACCAAAGAAATTGGCACACCAAATTGAAATATGCCTTATGGTTAGACAAAATTACCACAAAAAAGATGATTGGAGATTCTCCTTACATGTTAGTGTATGGGAGAGAAGCTAAGTTGTCCATTTCAACCAAATTGCTAGCTTTGGACTTAGCTACTCAATATTTCTTGTTTGAAGGAGATCCTTTACAAATTTTGTATGCTCAGATTATGGAATTAGAAGAACACAGAGATAAATCCATGAAAGATATGGAGTTCCATCAGATGCAAACAAATAAAAGCTTTGATAAAAGAGACAAGACTAGAAATTTCAAAGTTGGGGATGTAGTACTCAAATGGGATGAATTCAAGACCAAGCCTGGCAGACATACTAAATTTGATTCCTTTTGGGGAGGTCCATTCATTATCACAAAATGCAAGAAACATAATGCATTTCAATTATCAACTCTTGGAGGAGACCCCTTGCCTATTTTTGTGAATGGATTCCACTTGAAGCCTTGTTTTTGAGGTTTATCCTTCTTTGTAAATATTTATGAATAATTTTCCCCATTTTCTTTTCCTGCTTTCTAGGTTAGTTTCTTAATTTTCAAGAAGTGCTTATGCATAGTTTGGTTCCTCCTCCTGGTTTCAATATATTTCCAAGGGTTCTTTTTTGCTCAGAAGATGACTCCATGCCTAATGGATGTCAAAGGCTAATGGTTCTCAATGTCTAGCAGACAAACATCTAGCAGAAATTGCCAACATATTACCCAAATTTTCCATGTCATGTAAAATTGGCTATACGTGGAGTGAAATGAGGCTCCCACAAGGGTTGAGCCTAGCCTGCAAGAAAGACCTTAAATTTTCTGGTCTTGGTTGTGCCCTGTTAGCTCTTTTTCTTGCAACACTTACACAATGATGACAGTATACCTGGTATACTTGAATGCAACCTCTTTTAGGCAAGAGAAAGGCTAATTTCTAAGGATTGGATAATATCCTTCTTCATTTTTGAGCTCCACTGACTCAGGCAGGTTTTACCTTTTAAAGATTACTGATATCTCAACCTATGTGTTTGGTGGATTGTTTCATTCACAAGGTATGAACCAAAAACCTCGCTGTAACAACTTATAGAAAACTTTAGAGATTGCAATGACTAACTTAAAATAGATCACCTTAAGCCAGGCTATGGTTTTGAGAACATAAACTAATGAGTCAAGGATTTGCATCCTTCTTCCTTTTGTCCTTAGGAGGGATAACCTAATGATTCACTCTCTAAAGAATCAACAAAGTGGACACTGTCCTGCTGACATAAGTCCCTGATGAGTTTAGCTCATATATTTTAGTGACAAGTGTGTTTGGAATAATTTTGAATGTTTTGAAAACTTAGATGATTATAGATTATCAGTCCCAGGCCTAGATCAGTGCCTATCCATTGGGTTATAGAGTCAAAAGCTTGAAGTTTCACATAAACAAAACACTGTAAGCTGCCTTACAACCTACATGCAATTAGGATAATTTGCCTTAAAAATTATCTCATTATCTCTAAAATACTATATCAAATCCTTAAATACTGATATGCTTCCTGAAACTACTCACAAAACTTAGTTCTTTACATGAAAGAAACTTGCAAGCAATTAGATAGTCACCTTGTAACCAAAATGCTTCAGAATGCCTTACAATCTTAAGCATAAAAAAGCATACACAGGAAATAAAGAGACAATAATAGAGAAGAGTAAAATTGCACCATATTTTATTCATGTAATCCTTCTTTTATACATAAAAAATCTTTGAAGCTTGAAAGAACACAGGCACAGAATTAGAAAGACTGATTCTTTACATTATATTTCATCCTCTTGCTTATAATACAACTCTCTTCTATATATAGTTCTTCAACCATCTTGGAATCCTTTTTAAAAGGATGCTACAAGATTTGGATGGTCTCAGAAAACCTAACCCTAAAACTACAGAAAAGACAAAAAGAAAGAGAGAGAGAAGAAGCGGTGGAATGACCAAGTCAAAAAGATAAAAATAGATATTCTTTGTTCTTCTCCCGATTTAGCGACTTGAATCTGATTGTATACATGGTAGATGGTAGTAGTTATGTCAATTCTGGATGACCATGCTTTTTGATTTACCTACATTCTCCTTTTACAATAACTATCCTCTTTATCTTCAATGGTGAGGTGCCAAGTAGTCATCCTTACTCATCATCCAAAATTTCTTCTTCAACTGTTGGCTTCTTTCTCTTGGGTGTAGTCATCAACTCCCATGCTTTCACTTCATCATCTGATAGCCACTTGAAGTCCTGAGTACTTTGTATTTGGACCTTTTGCCTATCCCATCTTGCATCAGTGATATTCTTGACATCTACTAGAAACTTGTTGATGTCAGTTTCTGCCTTGAAAGCTCCATCCAATATCTTATTGAACACTTCTATATCAATATCTGTTCCTGAAATAAATGCCTCACCACTAGGCATTTTGCTGTTAAACTCACCCCTCTAGGCATCTAAGGCTTTTACTTGACCATCATCTCCTCTTAAGGAAGGTATAAATCTGTTAAAACCATCAGAAAAGAGGCTTAATTTTACCTCAATTTGGTTCAATTTGACCTTAAAGAATGAGAGAGCAATATTAACTCTTTTGATCTCATCTTCAACCTCTATCACTATTTCTGGCAAATCTGATCTCAGGGCTTGCAATGATGCTAGCTTCTCAAATAATTTCACCCTAATAGACCACTTAATAAAATAGGGGTTGAGGACAGCCAAATACCCTATCACCTCAGTATGCAAAGCTGGCAATTTTTTATAGATATTGAGTACAAAATCAGCTTTATCTTTTAAGATCTCAATTATATGTTGTAACACACCTTTCAATGCTCTTAAAGCAATTGTATTTCCTTTCTCTTCATCAGCTTTTTCCTCAACCACCTCTTCAGACTTTGCTTTGTCTTCAATTTGTAGGGTTTGTGGTTGTACAGGTACATACATAACCTTAGGTTTCTCTTCCAATTCTTCCATCAATTTCTTTATCATCTGGTCTTGTTGGTAAAGTTACATTCGGCATAATTCTCTATCTTTTTCCAATGCATTGGTCTCTTCCACCAATGTGCTACACTTATCAGACAATTGTTTAGTTTTGTCTTCATTCAAGTGAGCCTAGTGTGTCATGATTTGGGATATCTCTAAATCCCCTGTATTTTGCATCGTCCACACCATTTGACTGCCCACCATATTCTCCTGAATATTCACCACTTGGGGCTTTTGATCTTTTGGGCACAGGCTCCACATTGCAATTGCATGAGACTTTGGGTTATATGCAAATCCTTTTATCACATCACCTATCTGAACTTCACTAGCCATCTTGATGTCTGGCTATTTTCTTATTTGGTCAATTATAAAGGTAGATGCTAAATCCCAACCCTCAGCCAATAGTATTCCACTTCCCAGTACCAACTTCCTGGCATCCTCTAGTGAGATATCCTCATTTTCAAGATCATAAGTTCGCAAAGCCACCAATGCCTCATTAGTTATGGTCTCCTTACCATGAACTGTCAGTTGAGCTCTTATTTTCTCCTTATTATACCATCTCAGGAAGTCTTTAAACTCCTCAGTTTTCACAAAATTGTCATCATTCAAAAATTCTTGTTGATGAATCAATCTTTCATCAACACAGGCCTTAAGATGCAATTCAACCTCATCATCTAAATCAGGCTATTGTTTCTTGCCTTCCCTAATTGCTTTTCTCAGGTTATGATCATATAACCTATTTCCAGGTACTAAGGCCTTAGCCTTATCCTTTTTCTTATTTTGCCCTTCAGTTGAAGGTTGACCTGATTCCAATTTTTGTCTCTTTGCAATAGGTTCTTCTACATCATCTAGTTGTGTCACTATTGTCAAATCCACAATGTGGCCCTCCATTCCTTGTAGTTGTGACACTTCAGCAATATCTTTCTATGGTGGAACATACCTAGTAGGACATGCATAATCACTGTCACTACTACTGTTGTATTCAGACTCTGAATGATTAGGTCCTTGGGCACCTTTTTTATCAAGAACAGTATCAAGTTGTTCTATGAGCACATAATAGTTATCTATCACGGCTTTAATCCTATCACAATATGGGAGATCGGGGTAAAAACCCCCAAAAGCCATCCCATTTCTCTTTATTTTCCTCTCGAGATTCAAAAAATCTTGAATCCTCAATCTTCTTGTATGAATATCATCTTCATCTAAGATATTCCTTGTTGCATCTTCCTCTATGCATTCACAGTGAACATTAGTATTGGGCATTATAGGAGTATATAATTTTCTTACCCCTTCCATAAAACCTTCTGGGTCAATATATCTATAAGGGGCTACCCCCATTCTGTATCCTTCCAACCATTGATCCACTACATCAATAGCACCCTTGCCAATTGTGAAGTTAAAATTTCTGAATTGCCTAGGGGTCAAAGTCCTCTTCTTATGTGGTGCAAAATGCTCATTATCTGTTAACAATAGCTGCCATATAAATTCCATTGCCGCCACTCTTGCTGGTACATAATATGGTAAGAGATGAGGTGGGTGAATACACCCATATACCCTGATGATTGTATAATTTTCTTCCAAAAATAAATCACCCCAATTATGCTTTCCATCCCACCTATCTGTGTAGTCACATGGCCTAAGCAATTGCATAATCTTTAGTGGGATTCTTATTCTGTTAATCCCCAAACTTTGTACTACTGGATACACAATCCAATTCTGAAAAGCACAATAATCACAGTCCCTAGAAGTGTAATTCCAAACCCTCACCCAAAATTGGATAGGATTTGGTCCTGCTTGGTAGAACCTCTGAGGGGCTAAATTATTA
>MU227313.1:1754055-1785723 GCA_018584345.1 Thuja plicata | reverse complement strand
GATGGGTTCATGTTGAACCACTACTCATGAATTATGGGTCAATGAGTTTGACTCAAAAACTACACAGTTAAATCCTGATAGCAATATCACAATTTGACTTGCTGTGGAAAAATATCTCCTACTTATCAAGAATTGACAGAGTTAGGGTTTCCATTTTTCTATGCAAATCAATTATAACCCTAAATTGGATTTACTCCAAGCCTGCATGCTAGGGAGGATGTATATAATAGTTTTAGAAGTTGTTAGTTTCCAGATGATTTTAAGTTGATGTAAATTTTATGTGGCATTTTCTCTACCCTCTGGTTTTCAACAATTGTAAACTTTTCATTTATCTTTCAGATTTAATAGAGGCTTATTGTGGCATTTTCTCTGCCCTTAAGTCTCCTCCTTGTTTGAATTTCTCTTATTGAATTTAGTATATCGAATGTTTTCAGATATATCTTGGGGTTCCTGAGCCTTCTTCCTTTTTTGCAATTCATGTGTACTCTTGTGGATGATTTGATTTGAATGAGTTTGTGGATATTCTTCAATCCCTTATCACTCTGTCTCATCCCTGTACCTAGTTGCAGAAGTGAATGTTTGTTTGTAGGTTATAGTCTGTGTCTAAATTCCTTTGGAAAGCTATTGTTTGTGAAATCTTTTCTTTCCTTGAATAGCCCTCTTTCTATTTCAGACCTCTTTATGAAATATTTAAGCGAACCTATTCAGAAAGTTGTGTCCTCCTAGACCTAAGTTTGTGTGCTGATCTCACTCATTATGCTGTGATTCATAACTAATTTCGGTGTATCAACTAGTAGGATAGTTTGCTTTCAATTATTTCCCTTTTAGCACTCCTTCTATCCCTTTTCCTATCCATTTTATTTTCATGTTCAAAATAAAATTTGTGTGATTATCCAAGAGGAACCGGCGTAGAATTCGGAGGTCTCATTTTAGTTAGCAAAGGTCCCACAACCTAGAAATGATTCCCATGTTATACTAGATTATCAAGACTATGAGAGCTTGAACTAGGGTGAAAATTTAGTGTATAACAGTAAGAATGAAAAGCATCCTTCACAAGTTAAATACTCAGTGAAATGGATCGCAAGGTGTGGATATAAACCAGGTAGGGACAATATTTTGGCTCCTTGCTTGTTCACCTCTAGCGCCAAGTTTGTTGGAATGGTAAACTCAGCCCATGTTGACCATGAGGAAATGCTTCACTAACAGAGTGAAGCCTTGAAACTTCACCAATTCTTGCCTCTATAGCGTCCACCCTCAAGCCCTTTACTTGGGCTTCATTGTTATACAAAGTTATGAGAAATGCCAGTGATATTTCCTCATCATAACCATTCAACTGAATAAAATATGTCAGCCACCCAACATTGTTGAACATATGAACACTCATCAGATCTTGTAAAAAGGACAAGTGTTCGACTGGTTCATGTCGTATAGGTGGACCTCCCATTTTGTGAATTCGCAACTCTGCCAATGCTGATTATTTTAAAAACATACCACCCTCCAAATTATGTTATGATAGATACCAGCCATTCTCAATTTACCCTCTGCTAATGCTTAGAAAATTGTGTGATAGGACAATTAGCAAAGTTCTTGGCATAAGATTTCAAAAGTTTAGGTAGAGCTAGGGTTTTTTTTAAATAAATTTTAAAACAAGGCTGGAAAGGACAACTTCTCATGTGGGGATTGTCACATTGAATTGCAAGAATGGCTATAGAAGTGTGATGAGAAAGGACATTGGTTCAAATAATAAAGACATAGAAAAGAAAGAATATCAACCCCGCCCCCTATGAAAAAGGTGGCAGGTGTCCTCACATGTAGGAGAAAAGGACAGTAACATTGGAATGATTGTTATGTATTAAACACAAATTAATTGTGATCATGTAAGAATAAGTAAGCTTATTGAATAATAATAAATATGTATGCATACCTGGAGGAGATTTACCGTTGAATGCCCAAATTTGGAAAAGGTTTGCCAACATATGCTGAGAAAGGTAGGTCTTTGAAGTAATGATGAGGTAGAAAGATGAGCGACATGGAAAAGACATGAGGTGAGGTGGAATATAATGGGTTTATTGTAGAAAGGAGTGGTTTCCTTAGAAATAGGAAACTTTATTATGAATTACATGGCATAAGAGGATTAGAGAGAACGAAGCAGAAGAGTGTTCACCTGTAGGAGGTACTTCAGCAATAGGAAAATGTTCTAATTAGCATAGGAATTCAGCCTTGGTGCCTGGTTTATGATACAGATGAATTATGTGTCTATTTACTAGTAGCTTGAAACACATAGGGTTGATTATGGATAATTGAACTGCGCCATTGTAAAAAACTTTGTCTATTTCATAAGGGTCGAGCCAACAATAAGTTAGCTTACCTTATGTTTCCCAAAATCATGAATCATAAAGTAGAGCCCAGTCACTGAGAGCAGATCTTTTTCTCTGCATGTGTGAATCATG
Source organism: Thuja plicata (assembly GCA_018584345.1). Classification (NCBI taxonomy): domain Eukaryota; kingdom Viridiplantae; phylum Streptophyta; class Pinopsida; order Cupressales; family Cupressaceae; genus Thuja; species Thuja plicata. Next base: position 1,783,273 of record MU227313.1, on the reverse strand, counting down.
TCATTTCTTTCACTATAACTAGACTATCTCTCTTTGTTGTAGTGTCGTATTTCACATATCATCTAAAGTACTGAGGTGCAGGAGCAATTCCCGCTGAGCCATAGGAAGATCCATTTTAGCTCCACTATTGTGCATAATTTATCATGCTCAAACTCTATAAGCATCATCGAAGACTTCCCATACACCAATTCAAAAGGTGTGAATCATGTTGTTGTTTTCCAGATTATCCTATATGCCCAAACAAATTTTTGAAGCCTATTGCTCCAATATTTCTTGCGTATATGGACTATTTTGATAAAGATGTCTTCAATTTGTCTATTGGTGATCTCTTCTTGGCCATTATCCTATGGGTGGTATGGGTTGGACTTTCTATGATGAATATTATACTCATTCATCAATGTTGTGATCAGAGTTGATGTGAACATCACCCCTTGATCGGTGACCATCTCTCTTGGAACACCATATCTCATGAAAACCTCCCCATATAGGAGCTAAAAAACCTTATTGTCCCTTTCATGTTTCATTTCTCAGACCTCCACCCACTTGGTCACATAATTTGTGCAAACTAGGATGTAGGAATTATCATTGGATGCAGGGTTGATTGGTCCCACAAAATCTAATCCCCATTTGTCAAATGGAGTAACTACCACTTGAGGAAAGAGAGTAATTTCATTAGAATTTGCAGGTCATCCCATCCTTTGACATCTATCACACTTTCTAGTATAGTTCGTTGCATCTTTGTGAAAGGTTGGCCAGTAGTAACCAATGGTTAATACTTACATTGTTGTTCTTTTTTATGCAAAGTGGCCTCCACATGACTCATCATGGAAGGCATGAAGGATATCATATGTCTCATCCTCCCTCACACATCTTCTCATAATTTGATCAAGTCTAGTATAAAATAGGCAGTTGGCAATCCAAGAGAAATTTAAAATTTTCTCTATGAGAAGCCTCTTTTTATTGGATGAAAAGTGTGGAGGTACCATGTTAGAGGCTAAGTAATTGGTAATGTTAGCATACCATGGTGTACTAGCTAAGATAAATAACAAGTGATCGTCAGGAAAACTCTCGTCAATGAATTTAGAATCATCAGCATTTTGCAACCATGACAGGAAATCAACAACTATATTAGCTCTCCCTAGTTTATCAACTATTGTGATATCAAACTCTTGTAGTAGTATAAGCCATCTAGATAACCTCCCTGTAATATCGGGTTTGGTATTTAGATACTCAATTTCTACATGATCAGTGTGCATATAGATTTGGTATCTAGTAATGTAGTGGCAAAATTTTTGGAGGGCATAAATGACAGCTAGGAGTTCCTTCTCTATGACTGTGTAATTTAGCTCATGTCCCTGCAAATGTTTTTTGATAAAATAGATTGCATGCTCAACAACATCCTATTTATGACCCAAAACAAATTTCATAGCATAATTATACATATCAATATGAATATGAAATGGCAAGGACCAATTGGGTCTCCTTAGAATAGGTTCCCGAGTAAGAATAGACTTAAGCTGCAAGAAGGACTCATCATAATTTGTGTTCCATAGAAACTTATAATTCTTTGATAATATTTTTTAGTAGCCAACACGTCTTAAGAAACTTTTGACATCCTTTTGTTTGGTTGGTGTTGGCAGGTTCATGGTGACCTTTATCTTAGCAATATCAACTTGAATACCAACAAGAGACATATAATGTCCTAGCACTACCCCCTCTTGCATTATCATAAAGCATTTCTCATTGTTTAAGGACATATTATGTTCCTCACATCTGTGAATAACTTTTCCAAGGTTAGACAATGCTTCCTCATAGGTCTCTCCATATCTAGTGAAATCCTCCATGTAGATTTCCATACAGTCATTAGAAATATCAGCAAAGATATTGAAATCATCCATGTAGATTTCCATATAGTCATTAGAAATATCAGCAAAGATACTAATGACAACCATTTGAAAGTTTTCTAGACCATTAAAAAGGCCAAATGGTAAGAATAAGTAGGCAAAGGTTCCCCATGGACAGGTGAAGGTAGTCTTTTCTTGGTCTTTAGGAAGAATCTCAATTTGGTTATACCCATTTTACCCATCAAGGAATGAAAAACACTTTTTATCTGCCAAGGAGTCTAACACTTGATCTCTGAATGGAAGAGGGAAGTGGTCCTTTTTGGTGGCATTATTGAGCTCTTTGTAATCGACACATACCCTCCACTTGCCTCCTTTATTAGGGACTATAACTAAAGGAGAGACCCACTGATTGTCTGAGATGGGGTAGATGAAACCAGCACTAAGTAGTTTATGTAATTCAATTTTCACTTCTCCCTTAATGCAGGATTAAGACGTCTTTGAAACTACCTAATTGGGGATTTATCCTCTTTGAGATATATCCTATGAGTATACAACTTAGTATTTAAGCCTTTCATGTCCCCATAATCTCATGCAAATGTTGTGGTATGATCTTTTAATATCTTGGCTAAGGATGTTTGTTGTTGAGGGGTAAGATGACTATTTTTGTTCAAGAAGCGTCCTGGAGAGACATCTAATTATTTGGTTAGCTCCACCATAGAAAATCCATGAATGATGGTACCTGGATGTCATGTGGAAGCAATTAGTGGTAGAGTTGTTTGGATGCAGGAGATGGAGACAACTTGCAATCAAGATACAAAGGTTGTAGGGAGCAATGATGGGGAGATGAACAATCCATAGAAGGTGAACTCAGTCCATACTGATTTTGTAGAATGTTTGTGATCACAACATCTTCTTCTTGAAGTTGTATGAAAGGGTTTCTTTTCAACATTATTAACTGGGCTATTGAATTGACTAGCTCAGCATCTTCCTCTCTGTCTGGCCAGATTGGTGAGGTCAACTCCATTTGTGGTTGGGAAAGCGGATATAAGGCTAGCATCTTGGTATATTGACTATCCAAGATGGCCATATCTCTTGAGAAAAAAGCTATATAAGCCTCAGTAGTGGCTAACCAAGGTCTGTCTAGAATTATTGGATATCCTATAATTTCACTTTTGGGGATATTATCATGAAGTCAAGAAGGTATGACCAGGATTATAAGGTGACAACTATATCTTCTACCATCCCATCAGGCTTAACTGTAGAACTAACTGCAAGCTATAGGATAGTAAGTGTATTCCTGATATTGGTAATGTTGAGTTATTGTATAATATCTTTGGTCATGACATTTATAGTTGCTCCTAGGTCTATCAAAGCATTCATGATGGTTGTCCCGTTAATAGTAACCTGAACAATAGGGTTGCCTAGGTCTGAATATTTTAGAACAACTACCTTGCCAAGCATGATGTCTGCAAGTTTCCCTAACACATGCACAATCTGAGGGTCCTTTCTTTTTCAGCCAGGTTTCTTGAAACAGGCTTCTTTGATAGGCTTCCCATAGGTTGGCACATCATTGATATCTTGAAATAATGGGATTTGAACACTGATGTTTTTGAGCTAATCGAGTATGTTAAAGGTGACATCTTCGGAAGGCTTAGGATTTTTATCTTGCAACCTTTGTGGGAAAGGAGGATATGGTTGTTGGGCTTTATCAGGCAGTGTAGTTGTGCCTGCTAGAGAAGTATGGGACTCATCTAGATGGTCTAGTTCTTATTAGGATACATCTATTATAACAGGTGGAGTTGGAGCAGGTAGTGTAATACCAGACCACAAATGGATATCATTTATATTTATAGCATAGGTAGGGTATTGGGTAGGGTCTATTACATAGACATTCTATTGTTGGGCTAGAGGCCTATTATTTAGATTCGGTTGAGGTTGGTCAAGAAGTTGAGTAGGTCATGGAGGTGCAACAATGGTGATACGAGGTGGAAAAGTGCTTGCAGCTATGGTTGTGAAAGTGGTTGCAGGAATCCTTATGGCTGGTTTGGCCATTACTGACCTCCTCACCATTGTTGATTCTACTGCCAATTACCTAATGGTGGTTATCATACCCCTTGGGATTGTTTCCAACTCCCTTGGGGAGTTTTCCTTGAGGATTGGGGTAATTTGGCCACTGAGGTTGAGGATTATTCCAAGGAGGGTACTAAGAATTCATAGGAGGTTGTCATTGATTACTATAAAATGGACCACTAAATGTAAGAGGATCCTAAGGCATACCTTGTTGTTGGGCCCATGGTCTCTGTTGAGAAACAAATAATACTTGGTCACCCTCTCCCTCAACTTTCTTGAAATCAATGGGCAACTGGGCAGCCTCCATATTAGCGACCAACTTACACCGACAATCTCTCTTCTTCTGTCTATAATGGGGGCAAAATTCTACCAGAATAGCTTTTGCCTCATCATGCTTCTTCTTAGCCTACATAGTATCTAGTTGCATGGCCATGTTATTGATGATATCCTGCTTGAAGTCGTATAGAAGATGAGTTATTTATGTTTGTGAGGCTTCAACACCATTATTTTTGCCTGCAGTGGACCTAGATCCTCGACCTTTCTTAGTAGCAGCTCTGGAGTGATTGAGGCAGATTTTATTGATATCATCCCGTGTAGATTGGGTGATATCCCCTCCTTCCATCAGGTCTAATTCTTTTGTGCACCCCTCATTAATACCCCTTAGGAAGAGTAACTCTTGGGACTCCTGGTTGAGCTGATGTTGAGTGTTTTTCTATAGACTGAACAAAAATCTTGACACATAATTTTCCAGGCTTTCATCCTCTTTTTGTTTCTTCTTAAAATGTCATCCCCCCTTATATCATTTCCTCTATAGTACTCCTTATAATTGGTCAATAAAACACTCTTCATTTCATCCCAATCATGGATGAAATCCTAGCCTAAGCCCATAAATCATCTCAAAGAAGAATCCTTCAGAGTTGCAGGAAACAATTTGAGCCTATGGGGATCTATGGTGTAGTCATAACTACGACAGCGGATATCAAACTTGAAGAGAAAGGTATTTATATACTCTTTCATGATTCCATAAAATTTGGGAAGGGCCTAAGATGGAATGTTCTTGAGATTATTATTGTCACGCTGATCAATAATTGGAAATGGAAAAGTGAGAGTATTCGCCATCTTGGGTGGACCTTGAGGTTGATTTTGAGGCTAGTAGATTACTAAAGGCAAATATTTTCTTATTCTTGATGCTCATGGTATTGAATTCTCAGATTGGCTAAGGCTTCAAGAAAAGGATTAAACTCAGGTGGTTCTTTAGGGAGGTAAAAGTCCAGCGGTTCACCTTTTGAGGATGATGATGATGATGATGATGATGATGAAACATGAAGGTTTACAATAGCATCAAAATGACTCTCTTCTTCTTCTTCTGGCACAAAGAATTCACCTACTTGGTTGTCGACATAATTTGGTAAGTACCTTCCTAAAGAGTCTCTTCTTCTTATATGAATGTAGCTGGAATGAAGTTTTGCGGTATTTGGTTGGGAAATTTTTTGGGGGTGAATTCTACATTATTCAAAATAAGATAATGAAATCATAAAATTAAATAAAATTCTACAAATGACTGAGTTAAAACTCAGCTCGACACCATCCTTGACAATGATGCCAAAAATAATTGGTTTTAGAAAGGGATCATAAACTAGGCTTGTCACCAGGATTCAGGGATTGGACATCCTTCTGAGCAACTATCCTCCTTATCATAAAAACTCATTTAATTATCAACCCAAGGATGTGCTACTTGAAATGGGCCAGCAATATATATGCACCGAGAATCAACTCAGACCATGCTATTGCTGTAGAAAACAAATTGCTTGAAAGGAAAGCTAGTCTATGGCTACAAAAAACAAAATACTTGAGAAATGAATGCATAAGTATTAAAGATTGAAGAATTAAAATATTGAAACTTCAAACCACAATGTTTCCATTGTTCTACCACTTTGGCTGTAGGAAGCAACATCTAACCCATGACTTTGGCTACAGGAACAGTTTCAACACAAGAATTTAAACAACTAAGATGCGAGAATGAAAACTGTAGGAAATGAAGCTATCTAATGCGGATTCCTCACCAAGTGGGACCCCTTGGGTGAGTATCCAAAACTTAATTATACAAATTAACTTTCAACACTTCACTATCATTGATACAAGAACAAAGTACAATTGTATTCATGAAAGTCAGAAAATAACAGAATGGAAACTATATCTTCTAAAAAATTAATAACGCCCTCCTTATCACATAGGAGTGGGGATTTATTTAAAGTAAAAATATCTAAAAACCAACTTCTCACACCATAAAACAAGTGGAGACTTTATTATACATCTAGAAAGAAGGAAAGAGATATCCAGAATAGTAGGAAAGGAACTGTCACAACAGGTAAGGAGAACAAATCTAGCCTCTCAATATTTCCTAGGTCTTCTAAAGAACATAATAACTTCTTAACCTGATCCTCATTCAACTATTTCCACCTTCACCTTCTCACAACTATAACATGAATTGTATTAACTCTTTCGTCGATTGCCTCGCTGCAGGACCAGGTTTGATTGTCTAGTGCACATGTGCATTTACCTATTCATTCTTCTTTACATATGACAATATGTACCAAGGTGTTAGAATACATACATCCAAGATAAAAATCAACCAAACACGCATGCATACACTTTCATTCAAATGACTATTTACTTATAAAAACATAACCACATAATTATCATATTTAATGTGGCATTTATGGATAAGTATTCATGTCAAATTCTTAAAAACATATCAGATGTCTTTGTGGTTGCATGCCACTTAATATCATAAAGATAAAATATTATTTTCGGGAAAAGTATAATGAAACTAGGAAACTGAATATGGCAAAAACTATCCTAGGGATTAAAAAGATGGCATAAATTTGCCTTATCAAAGAGGATGGGTAATAAACATATCCCTCTATTGAGACATCCAGTCTCCCCACTCCTCTATACCTAGGTAAGGCCTCCGGGTGAAAACTATCATATCATTGATCTATCATCTCTAGTAGGTAGTCTTCCCCAAGCGGGACTAGACAACATAACCTGCATATCGATAAATAAATGGATGCCCAACTGCACGAGCATCATCAACAACATGCCTGTAGATAGGGAGGTGCTCCCATACCCAGAGATAAAGAACTAAAACTCTTCCATCTAGACTCCTCATACCCCTATAAACAATCTCATGAAGCTCATGATACATATGAGCTAAGAGACAGGAACCCCACCCTAACTTTGTTGGTCGAGCTAGCATACCCTCTAAGACTAGTCCCCACCCATACTAGAATCCATGTTGCCCTCTATTGGGCATGATAATGCACCGTATGAACCCGGCCATCTCACAGGATAGATGAAACTATTGAGAATATTGGGTCATCATATCATCCCATCCCACCCATATCTCTAAGATATCCTCATCCCAAAATATCCTGTAAATGACATGCATACGAGGACGTTGACCTGACTCATACAATACAAGTGAACCAGAGAGGGTATATAGAGGATATGGTATAAATCCTCGAGATTCATAGTCATATCCCCGATCATTAAGTGAAAAGTGTTGTGCTCACTATGGAATCTCTCTACAAGAGCCATATACAATCCATGATTAATCCAGATATCAGGAATATGGCATAACCAACCAAATCCACACTATGTTATAATTGTCAAGTCATCCTCATAGAGATACTATACCAGTCTAATCATCGATGGATATATGATCCAAAATTGAATATTTGGTAACACCTCCTACAAGAAAAGAAGAAACAATCATCAATACAATGTCCAAACAACACATGGAGAAACTAGAAAATATATTGAGGAACTCAAATCAACAATTTGACAAAGTGAAATTTTGTATTTGCTGCTTCAAAAATGCTCATTTTTTTAGTACGAGTAAACACAGAAGGTTATATTTTTGTACGAGTATTCATCACATATAGTACAAGTAAAATTTCTGATACAAGCAAAGGTAAAATGTTGTACGAATAAAGAGGGCAAAATATAACATTTTTGTACGAGTAAAGAGGAATCACCATACGAAAAAACTAATAACTCTATATGAGCAAAAAAATTGCAATTAATCGTACGAGCTCTCGCAATAGCTCATACAAGCAACCGATGATTACGACATAAATCATTAAAATGTGCAAAAATTTAATTTAAAAAAGTAAAAATTCCAGGCACTTACAACTGCTCCATAGTTTCGTGGCCAGTTGTGGATCCATTGCTTCTCAAATCGATGTTTTTGGATAGGAATCACCATTTTTCACTCAGAGAATTATGACAATAAATTCTTTGGTGCTTTGAGTGACAATATCAAACTTTGATTATTTGACAGTGCGTTGCAGGCCTTCTGAGTATAATGGTGATAGCATACTTGACCCAAAGTGACCTAAATTTTATATACCCTCCAAATCAACAATTTTATATACCAGGGGTAAAGGTGGGCATTTTATCTTGGACCAGGGATATTGTACATATTGAAATCTTTGTAAGAAAACTTTGGTAGCTTCAACAAAACATTGGTGATAAATAGAAAGGCATACTATACGAGGTATCTAGTTTTTCTGATCAAAATTATGCCAAAAATTTGAGGTTCGAACAGAAGGAGTGCTCTCCTCACATCCATACCTATCTAAATCATCAAGTTCATGTCCTCTAAAAAGGAAAATGTCTCTAGGAAGAAGCCCCTAACACAAGGAAATATGCATCATTTCCTCACCTATTACTATTTGTGGACATAAAATGATCAATAATAATAATATATTGTTCACTATGGCCCAGTTTGTAGATATAACAATATGTGATCTTCTCTTCTACTCACATAATTTGATTTTGAAATTTGAGAAGTTTATCATTGATCATAATACTTTGTGGTATCCATATGAGCTTAGTAGTAATAGCTCGGAAAAAATAGGACCACCGTCTAGGCAACAATTAGGCAAGGGTTGTGGAGGCCGATAGGAGCTCCATGTGACATTCCCCAAGTGATATCTCTTGAAATGACCACAAGACTTACCATAAGAAAATACACTTTTTTTAAATAACACTAATAAAATAATTTAAATTTGAAAAAAATGTTGATATTTATTAAGTGCATGAATTTGCAGAAAATGGTGATGATGCTGAAGGGTACACTGATGATGCTAGTAGGCATAGGAGGGGAATATTCACCTTAGAAGATTCTTATTTTTTTTTCCAAACTAGGACAATGATGATGCAAGTATGACACATAATTTTTTGATCTATACGATATAAATTTTGTATGGTGGTATAGATCCATACAAATATAATTATGACAATAAATTCTTTGGTGCTTTGAGTGACAATCTTAAACTTTGATTATTTGACAGTCAACTTTAAGTGTTGCAGGCCTTCTGAGTATAATGGTGATAGCATATTTGACCCAAAGTGACCTAAATTTTATATACCCTCCAAATCAACAACTTTCCACATCTCCAAAACTTCATAATTTTGACAATATATAACAAAAACTGACAAAAAACCAATATTGACTTTCTTCAATACCCTGGATTCAACTATGAGGTTAAACAAAATCCAAAATTCACCCAACAAGATCTTTAATCCCCATGATCACTCTACAATATGGAAAAATTTCTACAAGACTTGAGATATTTGACACCATATAGGAGTAGATAGATGACTCCTCAACACTTGCAAGGATCCTTGCTAGATGAAATAACTTCCATAAGATAAAATGACAAGATAACTTGCACAATAATTCACAGATTAATACTCTTTAGATATGGCTATAAATTTATAGGAGGCCTTCCATATATAAGAAAGATATTAGGTAGGATTACACAAGATGTTGATATGTATCTTAATCCTATGTCATGAGACAACTACGCTTGATTAAAAACACTAAATGCTCAATGCAAATAATAAATGCATGAGACAATTATTAAATGGCTAGATGACTAAAAGTAAATAATGAGACATGACCCATTATACATAACTTTTAGACATGATACCTAGGATATAAGGAAAATTAAATGGACTCCCACGTAAAATGTGAATAGGTTCACACTAATAACTAGATAGGAAATAACCTCTATCACACCAACATCAAAAAGTAAACAATGAGACATGACCCCATTACAAGGAACTTCTAGAAATGACACTTGAGATATAGAAAAAATTAACTTAACTCCCAAGAAAACATGTGAGTAGCTTCCTACTAATAAATAAATAAATAAATAGGAAATAATATCATTCACACTAGCACCAAAAATGTGTTTAGTTGCACCATGATTTTTTCATTTCAAATTTAGTTACAAGCTAAGACTTTGGATATGAAATCATTGATTTCCCTGCACTAATAAATAACATATTTTTAAGATATAATGCAAAGCATGGGAAATTATCATCATAAGATTTTTAATAAACATAATGATCTAATTTAGAACACTCAAATCCCAAACTCAACACACATGTATATTTTTGGTACCACATTTAAGGGCTCTTTTTGAGGTCATACATAGATTTATTCAATTTACAAATGTATAGTCCTAAAAATTCAGCACCCATTATTAGATGTCTTTTAGGACCTATTGACCCCATTTTGACGATTTCAAGATCTGATTGTCAGTTTGTTCCCTTTTCCCGACTTCTTGTCCACATTCCTCGATAGGTCTCTACTTTTACCTAGGCACTTTTAGCTAGGGGTACAATCAATGTTTGACTGCACCCCCAGGGGTGAGATCAAACTTCAACTTCACCCCCTATGGATTGGTTTTGATTGGGCCTGGAGCTCGATGTCAGGACCCTTCTCCTATGTCTTTTTTATTTCTTTTCTAGGTTGGCTTGCCCGCATTTGAATCTAAAATTTCCTATTCCCACTTCAATTCCCTCCATTTCTACTTATGCTCCACCTATCATCACAACTTCCTTTAATCTTCAAGTCCTATTCATGTGAGCCTTCCTAATCCCAGTGCTCCTCTTTTTCCTTCAAGTATTCTAAGTGTTTCATTTCCTACAACCATGCCCACTTATCATAGTGTTCCCTTTTCATATCCTAACATTCCTTCTATTTCCAACAATATACCAAACACTTCCAACACACCTATTCCTACAATTAATTCTAATGTTCCAACCATAAACAACCTATCTCAAACTGTGTCTTCTTCGCAACAACTTGCTTCCTTGACACAATCCAAATTTAACATTCCTACATATGACTTCTCTACTCCTTTGTCTTTGGACATCATCAGAGTCATTATCCCACACTATCAAAGTCATTGTCCCACACTACATGGAGATTCCTCATCTTGAGACTTATAATGGTAAGGGTTACCCTTTGACCCATGTCAAAACATTCCAAACATTATGTAGTGATTTCTCTCACAACCAAAGGTTTATGACAAAGTTGTTACGTAGGAACTTTTGAGATAAGGCCTTACAATATTTTTTTTCACAACCCTTTATTCTATCGACTCATTTCACAAGCTTGATAACGCTTTTATCCAATAATTTCAAAACAACATTGGTCCTCAAATCTCCTTACCTGATTTAATGTATTGCAAAAGGTGTTAAAGAAAAGTGACTGATTTTATTGGTAGATTTAAGAATTCGCATGCTCAGATTTCTTATCACGTGCATGATAAATATGTTCAACATATTTTTATTTCTAATTTACAAAAAGACATTAAAGATAAGTTTCTATTTTCTGAATTCTTTTCCTTTACTCAACTTTGTGCAGTGCTTCGTAATTATCAAATTCAAGTGAGTCAATTTGTGAGTGACACTCCAATGGATCCTATTGATAAGAGTGATTCCACCTCCAACATTTTCACCAAATTTCATAGACAAAAGAACTTCATAAAAATTGACACATCCAACAATGTTGACGAACAGATGGCAACAACATCCAAAGGTGTGGCTCCTTTGTCATCTTATTTTAAACCATCTCGTAATTTTACACAACTTTTTGAATATTTGCATAATGTGATGTTGAAGTTGATTAATGATAAAATGTTAACACTTCCTCCTATCAAACCAATTGATACTTCCAAACCTTTTCCAAAGCCCTTTGACCAAAAAGCCTTTTGCCAATACCATCATCAACTTGGACATGATACTAAAAAATGTTTCTGTCTGAAATCTGAGATACAAGACCTTATTGATTCCAATGTTATATTTGTTGAAGGTGTTGTATCATCTTAAAATGGAATCACTTCCATGTTAATAACATTTATCCCTCCTTAGGGGGTGTTATTGACCATCAGCATATTGTCCCCTCATTTTTGCACCCTCTCCTACTTATGTGCCTATTAAGGACCCTGATTGGGCCTCTCCAGACACCATCCATCCCATCTGGCACATTTTCTAGGGGTTCTAAATCCCTAGGTCAAGGTTGACCTTGACCTTGACCTAGGTCAAGGTCAACCTTGATTTTGACCCAGGTCCCCCTTTCCAGTTTGAAATTTTGTCAGTTGTCGGGGGTCATTAAAAGTTCATTTCCCGCTTTTGGGTCAGCTTTTTTGGGTTCCAAAGCGACGAATCTTAAATTAAATTTAATATAGGTCCTCTTTTATGGATATAGGTCTAATTGGAATTTAATTCTCCTATGTAGGCCTCTCTAGAATATTGTACCCTGGATTCATATATAAGGAAGTTTTCTCTTCTCATTTTCTCTAAGTCTCACTAAGTGAACAACCATCATCAAGCAAAAATTTCAAGAATACATTGTTCTACATGTTTTCAAGCTTTCAAAGTGTTCAAGTCTTCCTCTCAAGCATTCAACTTCTCCATTAAATACAAAGGATTCAAACATTCAAGCCTTTGAAGGGATTTGGTTCAAGCATTAAGGAGTCAAGCATTCAAACCCTAGATCTATCCATTATGGTGGTGTGATCTTCCTTCAAGATCCTTTGTGCATCCTCAAGACTCATTAATTCTCTCTTCAAGGTGGATTCCAAGCATACAATCATGGAGGTTTATGGTTTCTAATATTGAGTCCAAGCTTTCATATTTACATACTTGTTTACATTCAAAATACAATTACATATCTATTGACTATCATAGCTTCGTTATGAGATTTACTTCTACTACTTTCTAGCATTCTTTATTTCAATTATTTATTTCAAGGTTAATTCCTAAATCAGGATTTTACTAAGGCAAACACCTCCCCCCAACAAACAAACCATTTTTCTTGCAGGCACAGGTTTGGAACAACGAGTTGGAGTGCAGATTCAGATACCCTTTTTGGAAAACTATCGGGATTCGGAAACAAATTTTCTGTCAGAGATTTTAAGTTAGAATTGGAGGTCAATTCTACCCTAAGTCAAAATCAAAAATTTTGGGTCAATAGTGACATTGACTTGAGGGTCAAAATTAGAACTGTGCTAGATCAAAAAATTATTTCTAGGTTTTGTCCGTCTCTGTGTTTCTGTTCTAGATCCAGTTGCAAATTTTCTAGAAACTCAGTGCAGACCCCCAAAAACAACATTCTTTAGATTTGTAACATTTTGAGGTTAGTACTTTTATCCTATTCATTTAAATTAAAGTTCTTAATCTTTCTAAATATATCACACATTATTTTCTATAAAATAGAATCTAAGGTCTTCCTCTTTACTCTCATTTCCAATCGATTGATTCATTTATGCATTGATCCTTCCTTTGGGGTTAATCAATTTGGATCCCTCCTTTGTGTATTTGAGGTTAAAAGGAACATCTTATTTACCCCTTACATTTCAATAAACATTCTAATTTCAAATGTAACAACACAATTGTATCTTACAAAAAGGCATCATCCTATTTCTTATCTTACATTTCTTATGTTACCAATTTTCTTATGTTACATTTTGGTGAACCCGCAATAGACAACTCTTTCTTTTTGGTGTTAGATGCTTTGTCTCTTTTCCTTGGAGACTAGCTTTTTCATACATACTAAATTAGTTTTCTTTTAATCTCTTGCATTTTAAAATACAAAAATATCCACATACTCATAAAAATATAAAAATAGTTCTTGCATATTCATTCACTATGAGAATCTTTAAGATGCTTTGGTGTATGATTATTCTCCTTATTATCCTTATTTTACCATCTCTTTACAGTACTTATGATGTTTATGAAAGTATCATCCATTTCATCATGTTTGTTACTCTTCATGCTTCACTTGCTCATGCTATTATGAGGTTAAATAATACTAATATTCCCACTTTCAAAACTTTCATCGAGGATTTGTGTAGTGGACTTATTGCTCTTTTGGATTATGTGAAGAATTGGGTAGATGATACCCCATTTACTAATCTTTCTAATTCTAATCTTGTCATTCCTAATCTAGTTCCTAATCCTCATCCTATCATTCCTAATCCAATTCCTAATATTCCTATTCTTATTAATCCATCTTTTATCCTTAGTTCCTCCCACACTTATGATAGGGCTCAAGCTAGGGTTCATGATGCAAATGTTCAATAATTATTTCATTTACCTTCCCCTTCTTATCCAATTCATGATGATATTAAAGGCAAAAACAAAGAAACCTCTTCTAAACCTATCACTCCACCATACACAACATTTTCTCATGAACACCATAATCAATCACCTCCTATAGAAGCTTTGCAAGATATGTACACTACCAGATACACTATGGCGGATAAACAAGGTTATAAGGGTTTAGGGCTTGGTGTTAATGAACATGGCATTAAAAACCTGATTCATTCATCCCCTAAACAAGATATGCATGGTATAGGCTACCCTCATCAATTCAAGGTGGTTGATCTTAACTATCATCCTCCTCTTCATATTCTTATTCCAACACCTTCCTTAGATCACCCTGATACTCCTCAAGATGTGGGTAAGAAAGTGTATGTCTAGTTAATGAATTCTAAGAAAGAAATCTTTAAACCCATGCCTAAAAATTCTCTCTCTAAATACAAATGTTCTTTTCATTGCCGTAATACACATTTACTTGTTGATTGTATGCATTTAAAGCTATATGTTAGAGAAAGAGCTTCTTTAGGAATTATATCTCATTCCAGTGTGGTATTATAATTTCTTCATAATTTTGATATAGGGCATTCCCCTCGTTCTTATATAAATTATATCATGTTTCTCCTCTTGTCTCTTAACTGGGGGGCAAGAGGTATTTCCTTCTAATCTTCTAGGATCCATTACGCTCTTAGCATATATTTTGTTTTGAGTTTAATCAGTTATTCTTTCTATATTCTATCCTTATAATTTTCTATTATGGTGCATACTTCCTTCACTCATAATCATTCATGATATCTTTTCTAGGATATTTGTTTTGTAAGGATATCTCTTTGCTATAACATCTCTTGATATAGTTAGTATATCCTTTTCTTCCATTTCTGGGGGGCAAGGTATTTTCCTTGTTCATCTATCTAAGGATCTACTTCCCTTAGCTTAATGGCATTTGTTTATTCTACAACATTATTTCCTTATAAAGATTTATGTTTTGGGCTATGGATACCCTCTTATACGAGAGGTGATTGTCCTAGGTCATCACCTCTTCTTTATTTTTCAAATTATGCTCTTTATAAACTCTTTCCCTTGCTTTGGGTTAGGTTTTGATCCCTTCATTCCGACATTCCTCTTCCTCTTGATTGCAGGGGACTTGATGATTGAATCTTTGGTCCCTCTTTTCTTTAGAAGATGACATCTTATCCTAAGCACTCCTCCACGGTGGGGGTCTTAATGATAAGATCTCTTCCTCTTTGAGGATCCTTTTTCCATATGTGACATATCCATTTCAAAATTATCTATGCTCTTAGAGGCAAGGGTCAATATCTTTGCTAAGGATAAAGTGTATATTGTTGTTAAGTTGGATATCTCCTTACCTTGTGAAGTAGGTATCCTCTTTATCTTCCTTATCTTTCCTAGTGGGTGTTCATGATAAGGAGGGGGGAATGTATATGTTCTCCCTTATACTATAGCTTACATTTTACAACATGCTAAATCCTTGGAAGGTAACACACATAAGTTGTTAAATCCTGAAGAGACACATTTTTATTTTTATTTTTGCTAAATTCTCAGAAGGTAACGCACATAAGTTGCTAAATCATGAAGAGATGCACATTTTCCAATATGATAAATCCTTGGAAGGTAATGAACATAAGTTGCTAAATCCTTAAAAGAAACGCATTTTATATTCCATAGTGACACAAGAATGTGGATCTATGGATATTCCAAAAGTCGTCAAAAGACACATTACAATTACAAAGCACATTTTATGGGTGAACCTGTTGGGTTCTCCCTCCTTGGTGATTCATGGTAAGGTGGGCATCTTACTAGGTGAAGTAATCACTTTTTCTTTCCTCTCTTTCGCTTTCATGCTAGTAGGATTAGATCATGAAGTCATGTTATCTATAATGTTGCTCTTGTCTTGCTTATGTATTCATGTATGTTTTTTATGATTAATTTCTTTTTACTTTTGTATCTTTGTGCATGTATGTTGAGTTATAATCCTTGGTCTGGGGGCTCATGTCCTTGACCAAGCGTTGTTCTACCTCATTGCGATCCACCAGAGTTTTTCTTCTAACTTTACCGCGAGTATGTTTGATTTCCATGCTCCCGCTAAAGTGGGGGCTTAATGTATCATATTAAAATGGAAGCACTTACATGTTAAGAATTTTTATCCCTCCTTAGGGGTTTTTTTTTACCATCATCATATGGTCCCCTCATTTCTGCATCCTCTCCTACTTTTGTGCCTGTTTAGGACCCTGATTGGGCCTCTCTAAACACCGTCCATCCCATCTGGCACATTTTCCAGGGGTTCTAACTATGTGGTTCAAGGTAAAACTTGAACTTGACCTAGGTCAAGGTCAACCTTGATTTTGACCCAGGTCTCCCTTTCCAGTTTGAAATTTTGTCGGCTGTCGGGGTTCATTAAAAGATCATTTCCGCTTTCGGGTCGACTGTTTTGGGTTTTGAAGTGATGAATCTTAAATTATATTTAATATAGGTCCTCTTCTATGGACATAGGTATAATTAGAATTTAATTCTCTTATCTAGGCCTCTCTATAAGATTGTGCCCTAGATTCATATATAAGGAAGTTTTCTCTTCTCATTTTCTTTAAGTCTCACTAAGTGAACAACCATCATCAAGCAAAAAGTTAAAGCATCCATTGTTCTACATGTTTTCAATCTTTCAAAGTGTTCAATTATTCCTCTCAAGCATTCAAGTTCTTCATTAAAGATAAAGGATTCAAGCATTCAAGCCTTTGAAAGGATTTGGTTCAAGCATTCAAGATTCAAGCATTCAAACCCTAGATCTATCCATCATGGTGGCGTGATCTTCCTTCAATCTCCTTTATGCATCCTCAAGACTTATTCATTCTCTCTTCAATATGGATTCCAAGCATACAATCATGGAGGTTCATGGTTTCTAATATTAAGTCCAAGCTTTCATATTTACATGCTTGTTTACATTCAAAATACAATTGCATATCTATTGAATATCATAGCTTCATTATTAGATTTAATTCTACTACTTGCTAGCATTCTTTATTTCAATTATTGATTTCAAGGTTAATTCCTAAATCAAGGTTTGACTAAGGCAAACCCCTCCCCCCCAACAAACAAACTATTTTTCTTGTAGGGATAGGTTCAAAACAACGAGTTGGAGTGCATATTTGGATACCCTTTTTGGAAAACTATCGGGATCCAAAAAAAAATTTGTTGTTGGAGATTTTAGGTAAGAATTAGAGGTCGATTCTACCCTAGGTTAGAATAAAAAATTCCAAGTCAATGGTGACATTGACTTGAGGGTCAAAATCAGAACTGTGCCAGATCAAAAAAATATTTCTGGGTTTTGTTTGTCTTTGTGTTTCTGTTCCAAATCCAGTTGCAAATTTTCTAGAAACTCAGTGTAGACCCCCAAAAATAGCATTCTTCAAATTTGTAACATTTGGAGGTTAGTTCTTTTTTCCTATTCATTTTAATTAAAGTTCTTAATCTTTCTAAATCTATCACACATTATTTTCTATAAAAAAGAATCTAAGGTCTTCCTCTTTACTCTCATTTCTAATCGATTGATTCATTTATGCACTGATCCTTCCTTTGGGTTTAATCAATTTGGATCCCTCCTTTGTGTATTTGAGGTTAAAAGGAACATCTTATTTACCCCTTACATTTCAATAAAAATTATAATTTCAAATGTAACAACACAATTTTATCTTACATAAAGGCATCATCCTATATCTTATCTTACATTTCTTATGTTACCAATTTTCTTATCTTACAGGTGTCAATGATCAAGGAAACAAATTTGTGGAACCTCCCGAACAAATTTTTTGAATTTATACTAATCCTTTGCCATCTCATACTACCAACATTATTGAGTCGACCAAACCTTCTTCATCTTCTCAACCCATTGAGTATCATATGGAAACTGGTGATCCCATTCATGTTGTTAGTCTTTTTTAACAAGTCCAAGCCAAACCACACCTTGATCCTTGTATTACCTTTGATCTTGCTAAAACAATCAAAGCTTCTGATGATCCTGTATACATAGTTGCAAAGATTAATGGTATTCCTTCACATGGTGTCCTCATTGATCCTAATTACACGGTGAATGTGATAACTGAAGAATATATTTTTAGTAGATGATTTAAGTTTGATTTTTTATGATGACTCCCTCATGATGATTCAAGCATGTAATAGTTTCCTTTATCCTTCTCATGGTTCCATATCAATTTTTTTTTAAGTTGGTAATAAAGATTTTGATGTTACTTTTACTATTATCCCAACCTCAGATCAATTTCAAGTAAAACTTGGTCTTCCTTGGCTTACATCCATGAGAGTCGTGGTATCTCCTATTCATAATGCATTAAATTACATCATAATGGATAAATCATGACAATTAACCATAACCTTTACAAACCTTCAGTCCTGAGAGATTCTCTTGACTTGGATTTATTTTGGCCTTTCATACCTCAACCAACTCAACCCCGTCCTGATAACATTTTCCGTTCATATCAAAACTATAAAATCTAGAAGATTTGTAAACTTAGAAAGCCTAAGTTTCTTCCATCCTCTTCTCCTGGAATTCTTCCTACACCTTATATACGTCCAATTTCTTGCATACATCAGCCTAATGTGGATCTTCTAGTTCTTCCTCCTAAATAAAAGAAGGTCCATGTGGTCATCGATCTTGAAACTCAACCTATTTCAAGTGGTGTTGATATTGAGGATGATGGAAACCAATATGATAGAGATATGTCTAGTATGGATGCTCTCTCTTGTAATCATGAAAGTGATGCTATTTCTCAGTATGAGGTAGAGGATATGTGTGGTCAACAAGAATATAGTGATTGGATAAATGAAGATGATACTTGTGACTTCATATCAAAGGTGGGTGTAAGTGATGATAATGGTTCACTTCATAGTGAACAAATTTTTGAGTTCCTGACTTGTGAATATCTGTGATATTCAGGGAGGGATATCTCTGATTTCTTACACCCAACACACATTGATTTTGACAAAGAGTGTATATAAGATGGTCAAGATTTTGGCATGTGTGTTTCTAATTCCCCTTGTGCTTTTGTGTCACTAGGCTACAATAAGATTGAATATGATATATCAGATAATGAAAGCATCAGTGCATTTCTAGATTCAAAGGATGAAGATGTTCCTGACATGATGTTGATTACTGATTGGGATAATTATATGGATTATGAATCTATTTCAGATTCTAAATCATTCATTGAACAACTACAGGATGGTCTTTCAGTTACTCAAAGTATGCAAGTACATGATGAGTTTATGTGTGAGTGTTCTCCTACCTACACATTTGAAGATTGTTTGCATATGGTTTGTAATGTACAAGTGAGTTCTTTAGGGAACTCTGATAAGGATATGAAAACTAGTGATAGAATTCAAGAAAATGATACTAGCTATATGGTAGAGCACGAGTGTCTTTCTTAGCTGGGTTGTGATTGTATAGAATGTGGCATTGGGTTTGATACTAATCAATATTGTATTTGGTATTATTTCCTTTTACCCAATGATTGCAACATGCATATGCCACATGATATACATTTTCAAATTTTGCATGATTTCCATATGGGCTCAAATGGTGAGTATGTTGATAATATTTTTGTATAGTGAACTAATGGAAAGTGTCAGTAGGTCTAATCAGGCAGATGAAAGGGACATTCTTAGCTTGTTTTCAATGCAGAGAGCAGAAAACTTTGTTTATGACAGAGGTAGGTTGAAGCATAAATTTGGGGATGGATTTGGGCCATCAAGCATGGCTTGACTCCTTCAAATCAAGGAAATGAAGAGGCAGAGACAATGTGACTCTGCTAGGATGTAGGTTGTAAATATATTTCTGTAGTTTTTTTTTTGTGTGTGTGTTGTAGGGTAGTTTCCTTTCTGTAGGTGGTCTTCTTAACCCTGATATTCTGGAATATTTTTATGCCTACAAGAGAAACACATCCCCAATCAGAGCCACTGTTAGGACTATTTTTTTTCCATGGTTGCGAGTCATGCTCATGTTTATGCAATGTTCAAGTCTGGTTCTTAAACCATGTTTGCCATTGGTTCCAAGCCCTTGGTTCCTTTTTGGTAAAAAACCCTAGGTCTCTTGTGTCTTTTGTAAAATGGTGTTACCTTTTTTGGGAGCCACTTAAGTTATTTTCCCATGGGTTTTAATTCATCATGTGGGGGGGAATTCCTTTTAACTCCTAAGTCCTAGTGAGGCTTGTTTTAATATTTCCTAAGTTTAAAAGTCCCTGCGGTGTTTTATTTATTGCAAGATATCGAGAAAGTTTGTTTTGATCCGACGATGGGTGTAATGCCTTGATCGAAAGATGCAACTAGTTTACTCTTCAAGGAATCATGCTTGGGAAACAAGTGTCCACTTTGAGATCATGGGGAAATCTCCTTCTAAGCTAGTGGAAAGATAAAGTCAGGTCAAATCTGAGTTGATCGAACGGTTGGCGTATTTTTGGGATCAAAACTTGCAGGGAGGATATCCTTCATGACATCACACCTATGCGACACGTGGAAAGTGGTGGGACTAGTGTAGAGCCAAAGGAACATTAAGGATAGTTAGATTAAGTTTTTATCTAATGGATGACATGATGCCTTGATGTAGAGATGCTTGTTTTTTATCCACCATGGAATCATGCTTTGTTGACACGTAGCATATGAGATCATGGGTCCAGGGGCTTTGAAAAGAGATATCATTTAGTCAGATCTGCTTTCATCCAATGGTTGGCATGATTCCTTAATCAAAAGATGTTTGTTGTTTATTCATCGCGAAAACATGCCTTTGCGCCATGTAGCACATGGTGGGTCATGACTAGAGCTGAAGGTAAAATAAAGGTCTGACAAATCAGATTTAATTAGATGGTAGGTGTAATGCCTGGAACAGGAGGTGCACGATGTTTATTCTTCAAGGAAATATGCCTGAATGCCACATGTCCAGTCTGGTTGCGGGGTTGATGGTTTTGAAGCCTACAAGAAGTTAATGTGCGGTTAGATCATATTTGATCTAACAGTGTGCGCTATCCTACAAATAGAAGATGAAGGAAGTTTATTCATCAAAAAATCACGCCTTTGCGACATGTTTCCTGCTTGGATTGTGGGTCCAGATTTTTAAAGAATGATAAAGGTAAAATAGATCTAATTCAATTTGACAGATGACGTAATGCCTTGATTGCGAGTTGCACGATGGATAGTCTTCGCCGAATCATGCCTAAGTGACACCTGTCTAGGTCAGTCAGTGCAGGTAAAGAAGGATAAATAATTTCTAGGCTAGTAATGTAGTGCCATGTGGATGTCCGAGGAGTCGTTGATGTGTTTCATTTTCTCAGGCTCATGGGTGTTTTAAAGGATGATCAACGACTGTGTTTTAAAGATGAGTATAAAGTTTGATCTGGGCCATTAATGGCGAATTCCACACTAGGGCTGACCGTTATAACAAATATTTGAATTTTTAAATATTTTCCAGAGGGTTTTGAAGTGGTGGCTCTGTGTTTTATGCCGCAGGAGAGTAGATGGATAAATATGATCTTTTGGATCATATTTATGCAGTTATGGGATGCTTTTTGGGTGGAAATTTGATGGCTTAGAATGCATTTATGTTGAGAAGTGATGGTTTAGGGTTTTTAATCAGATTGCAAATCTTTTGTAACCCTTTGTCAGCTCCTTGCCTCTTTTGCCTTAATATTGGGTCTGTTCCCAAGTCTTGGTGGTTGAAAATTTAGATTTCAAATGAGGACAGATATACCCCGGATGAATTAAAACAAACAAGAACATTCCATTATTCCTTCAATTTGGGAATTTTCTCCAACATACCAAGGTGATTGATGGCTGCAAATCAAATTGTACAGTGCAAAAAAAAGTGAAGAAAAAGTTTCTACTTGATAAAGGCAGAGCAATTTGGTGGTTGTAATGAGTTATTGCTTTTGGTGTCTTGTAGCAACTTGGTTGTTGGTTCTTGACCTAAATGATTTGAGGCTTGTTGCAATCCTTATTCTATAAAAGTATTTCCAAGATCATTTAGAAAGGGCTGGAAAATTGGGAAGGGTAGACAACATTGAGTGATCAATTTGCATACCTGTTTCTAGTCAGGAATATAGCAGATTTGCATCTAGACTGTGTCAATATAGAATATAAAGTTTCAGGTCTTTTGCATTTATTGAAGTGGTGTATATTTTGAATCAGATTGATACAGGAACATGATTCTTCATACTTAATACATATATTCCATATTCAAGTCTCTTCTTTGTCCCTATTTCTCAAGTTGTGAATTTTTTGATTCGTTGCATAGAGTTTATCTATGTGTGTGTTGTTATTCCTTAGTTTTGATCTAGGACCAAATTAAATATTTCTCTGGATAAGACATAGATTCATTTGGTCTGCACAAGGATTTTATAAGAAGTGTTTGGTCTGGGTTAGTTGTATTTATGGCTTTGAATCTTTGACAATAATTGATTTTTGTGTTCTGCATCTGCACTAGTGATATTACCCTATGGATAAAGCATTGATCAGGAATTAGTACCTTCTATAGTGATACATGTTTGATTAGGTTTGTCTATATTCTGCAAAGTTTAAATAAAAACGATCTTAGAATACTTTGAGTTTTTTGGTTGAGTGTTGTATGTTCTTCATGGTGATTGAGAGTCAGTGAATGAGTGGTTATCATTTAGTACTTTCTTACCATTTTTTGTTGTTTAAATCCAAAGAGATTTGTAAAGTGTTGTATATTGAGCTAGATTTGGTGCACCCACCTTGGTCTTGTAGAACCAAAAGTGCAGAGGGTATTATTGTCCCTATAGTTGGTCTAGTTACCTTAGATTTCCCCATATTTGGAAATGCCAACAAACCCTTCGTTAAAGATATTGCTCCCATTAAGCTAATTACAATTGTTTTAACGTGGGGGTATACACTCCACTCACTTTACACACACTCATAGTTGCTCTACATTAGCTTTTCCTTTTGATCCATGTGGAAGACAATGCTTTTCCACATGCCTGATCTTTCCTTTTGATCCATGTGGAATAAAATTATTTTTCGCATGCCTGATCTTTCCTTTTAATCCATGTGGAAGACAATGCTTTTCCACATGCCTGATCTTTCCTTTTGATCCATGTGGAAGACAATGCTTTTCCATATGTTTGACCTTCCTTTTTGATCCATGTGGAAGACAATGCTTTTCCACATGTTTGATCTTTCCTCTTGATCTATGTGGAAGAAAATGCTTTTCCACATGCCCGATCTTTCCTTTTCTTGATCTGTGTGGAAGATAATGTTTTTCCACATGCATGATCTTTCCTTTTTTTGATTTGTGTGGAAGGCAATGATTTTCCACATGCCTGATCTTTCTTTTAATCTGCTATCTGCGCACTGCTTGTGAAGGTGGAATTGACTATGATAAGGATGGAATTGAGAAAATATTGAAATCTAATTTATCTATATTTTCCATGTTTCAGTAAACTGCATTTTTGAAGGTCTCTAGAGGCTCACCTTAGTGTGACCTCCTAAATTTGGTTTGATATTTATTGAAGACCTTTCCAACGGAGTAAACGGTTCACAATCCAGAGCTAGGACTAGAAAGTTATGCCTTCTCCAAGTGAGCCTAATTTTATATATAGTTTTTTGATAATTTTTAAAGTTTTTAATAATTTATATGTAATTAACATTATGAGGACTCTTCATTTCATTTCCAAGAGGATCTAGTGATCCTTGGGATCCATTATCTTTGTATAAACTCCAATTTTGAATAGAATGGATCACTTTTTGGCTTGGAATTCTGTTGTTAATCTTCTGGTTTATATATTGAACTTGAAAATACCCCAGGTATCACACCAGGTATTGTAATCTGATTCATAATTTAGATCTCTCTCTCTCTCTCTCTGTGTTCTAGATTCGATAAGAAATTAAGTCACATGAGGGCTTGATGTTTTCATATTCCTTAGCCTTGATGAGATCATGCCTCTACATCAGATCTGCTTTACTGTGAGCATGGGTTTGTCTCATAATCCCGCTAAAGTAGGGGTTGAATGTATAGTGCTAAAAAGTTATCACCCATAATTGGATGTATTTTAGGACCTATTGACTCTATTTTGGCGATTTCAAGATATGATTGTCGGTTAGGCCCATTTGTTCCTTTTTCCCAGCTTCTTTTCTACATTCCCCAATAGGTATCCACTTTTCCCTAGGCACTTTTACCTGGGGGTACAGTCTAAGTTCAACAACACTCCTAGGGATGAGGTCAAACTTCAACTTCACTCCCTATGAATTATTCATTTTTCATTTCTTTTCTGGGTCGGCCTTCCCGCATTTGAATCTCAAAATGAGTATAAAGGGATGCTCTATCTCCTCATTTTGCAACACATAAGAAATAATAAGAACACATAGAAAATTGTGCCACGATTGTGCATGCATAAGAATTGAAGAATTCAAGTGGTGAAGGAAATATATCCATCCAAGGTCTCCAAGTCTTCTTCATAGATCCATTCAAGCAATGCCAATCTCCTTCCTTTGATGCAAGATTTCTCTCCCATGATGGCCAAGTAGAGAGATTCTCAAGTGGCACAAGGAAATTCCTTTTGTAAGTGGAATAAATACATTCATGATCTAGAGATGGTGATTATGGATCTCATACATTGGTGAGGACATCCTTGATCTTCCTACATCTCCATTCCAAGTTCAAATGCAAGCATCTTCACGAATTTGTGCAATTGCTACATCCGTTCACGAGGGTTTTACACAAGGTGAATCAAACATTTACCTTCCTTCCTTTTTAGATTTTCATTTACTTATCAATTTCAAGGTTAATTCCCAAACTAAGGCTTGACCAAGGAAAGCCCCTTTCCACAATCAATTTCAAAGATAAAAATTTCAAAGGGTAATTTTGGGGTCATCTCAGAGATCAGAATTAGAAAGTACACAATCGCAAATAGAGGGGTGAAGTTGAATCTTGACTTGCACCTAAAAAGTCAACTTGTTCCTTAGAGGCTCATAATTTCACATTTGGGAGTTACAGGTGCTAGGGTTCGAGATCCAAAACGGTTTCAGTCAGTGACATCTCTGTGGCTGGAAATTGCAGTTTCAAGGCATATAACCTCACAATTCATTTCAAGGTGCACAAATATTTCTCCAATCTTGCATATACTTTTAGATATGTCATTGCACCAATTTTCCTTAGTTACTTTTCAGATTTTTACTTGTTCAATTATCAAATCCATTAATTTTTTAATAGTGGAAATATGTCTTATCCTCCTCCCTTCGCATCTTGGTTTATCATTTGCACCCTTCATCTTGGCTTGTGCTAATCAAACTTGGATACCAAGAGGCTGGGTTTGTCTATATCCCAACATGTATAGGCCCTCTACCTACCCCACACCAATAAAATGAATTTGGTGAGTGATCTCTACCTTAGCATTGCTCACCATTTTCCCCTACACAACAAACAAGAATGCTTTTACCTTTTACCATATAGTCTTATGGATATGTCATATAAATATCCTTCTCCAAATCACCATAAAGGAAATTGAGTTTTGTATTCATTTTCTCAACCTCTAAATCATAGGCAACAATAATAGAAAGCCAAAGTTTAATGAATATCATTTTTGCAAGGAGAGAAAATATGCTACACCTTTAGTTTGATATATTTTTCAATGTCTTTAATCTTGATGTTATTTTTCCTTGATTATTCTATTTTATTATAATTCCTTTGAAATGTCTAATATCACACTTTACAAACTAAATCAATTATTACTCCTTTTTTGCTTCTATTCAAGCTTACAAGCCAAATTTAAGAAAGAAAAATGTTGATTTTATGATCACGAGGTGGGAAGAGTTAATCTTTCTTGGTAAAAATAACCCCAAATTATTTTAGAAGGAAATTCAACCATGAAAGGAGCAAACTGCTAATAATATTATAGCTTCTTAATTATTTGATTATGTAAGGCAAGTTTATGAGCAAGATTTTGAGTTCGACCCTCCACCCATGGTCAACACTAGTACAAACATTTTCACCATGTAAAAGATTAAGATGTGTATTGAGAAGTTGGGTGTTGGAAAAGAAAAAGACTTGGTTAAGATTCAAGATGAGTATCTCAAGTGGGTTATGAAAACTCTTGCACCACATATTAGAAAAATATTCAACAACATTATTTAGCAAGGGTTTGCTAAGATTAGACTAGTCTAACAATACCTCTTTTCAATAGTAGCAATGCCAATAACCCCTCCAATTACAAGATGATGATGATAAATCATTTGTTTGAAAAATTATTTGGTAGGCTCATGATAGAAAATAGAGTCAGGAAGTTGGCAGAAGAAAAGCATAAACATGCAAAAGGGAAAGCTAGTTTCAAGCCTAAGCATTTCATTATTGATCATCATTTTACTTTGAGGCATATCGTTGAAAATGTTTGGGAGAAAAATGAAGAAGTCTTTTGTTGCTTTGTTGATTTCCAAAGGCTTTCAACACAGTCTCTAGGGATAAGATATGACACATATTGGAAGAACTTGGGATTCCTTGTATTCTAGAATGATTTTCCATAGCTTCATGAGAGGGTTAAAGTCAAAATTAGAGCTTCATCTAGCATTTCAAAAATTCTAACTTAGTGATATTTACATCAAGGGTACCTCTATCCCCTACCCTTTTTGGCTTATATATTGACAAGCTTAAAGAGTGGTTAAACTTGCAAATTGAGGATGGTATTCACTCGGGAGTTTGTAAAAAGGTTAGTTCTTTATGCAAATGACCTAATTTTAATTTCTATATCGACTCTTGTTTTGTAAGAGAACTTGTATGCCCTTGAGAATTTCATAGATTGGTGGGGATGAAAGTCAATACTAGTAAGACAAGTCAAGGTTTCTCTAATAGAAGAAAACAAAATCAACATAAACTCTACTTTAAAGGAAGTATTCTCAAAGAAGTTACAAGTTACAAATATCTCAAGATTAACTTCAACAAAAATCTAAATTGGAAGGTTGTAGGAAAAAGATAACTTTAGGAGGTTGGAAAGCATTTTATGCTCTTCAAAATGAATGTATAGAGCTAGAGCTATAAGATTTGACAACTATCCAAAGTTTTTTGGGTTTTTAGTGTTGTTGGTTGTGTTAGAGTACATAGTCATCTTTACCACTTATTAATTATATCGTGTTGATATTAATTATTAAGTTAGGCGTACTCTATTTTTCACTTAAGCTTTCTCTTAGGTAAGTTTTTCCCTTTTAGGGTTTCATTCACCTTTAAGGTCGAATGCTTGTATTTTTTTTTCATTCTCTTTGAATACATTTTGAGCTCTCACCTTTTGAGCATAGAAGGGTTTCTGCTTTTTCTGCTGTTGGCTTCATTCTTTGCAATAGGTATTTTGCATGCAGGTGTTCTTGGCGTTCTGTGGATCTGTGTTTCTCAAATCCTACATGGTATTAGAGCCACCCTATCGCTACCTAGGTTGAAGGTTTTTGAAGCGACGATTTGAAGATGACAACCAAAACTTCTCTGGGGTTTTTTCTGTCACTTTGAAGGAGGCACCATTTTCTGGAGTCATTTGAGCAAAAGCGGACTCTGCCATTGCGTTCAAAAGGCCCGGGAGAGTCGAAAAACATATAAAGTTTGACCATTTTGGCCTCTGTGATCACAGGCAAAAATTTCTGGCCTACTAGGGTCATATGACTCGAAAATCGAGAAAAAAAACTTGAATTTTTTTTTAAAAAGGGCTTTTTTAACCACAGGCGGGCGCTGCCAACGCGCCGCCTGCGCACAGCTCCTGGGCAGCGCGACACCTGCGCGCCACCGCTCTGCCACCGGGGCCCGCCGCCGCCTCCTCCCAGCCCGGCCGCCGCCGCCACCCCTCCCTGCCGCCACCTCCACCGGCGGTGCCACCCATGAACCACCGGAGCATCACTCGACGTCCTGCGACGGCCATACGACCGTCAAATTTATCGTAGGACTGTGTTTTTCCAGAGAGGGTGTTTTTGGAGGTGCTTGTGGTTTTTTGACCATAACTTGAGCATACTGTGTCTGTTTTTGAAAAATGAAATATCGTCAGAAAGGTGTTTCTGAGACGGACGCAATGATGCTAGTTTTGTTTGCTGATTTGGCTATTTGAGTTCCTATTTTTAGCACTGAAGTAGAGGCTTTATTTTCCCTTCTACTCTGCATCCGGTGTTCAGGTTTTTCTCTAGTTTTCTTTGTGCTTTCAGTAGTTGATTATTTGTTGTACAGGGGTTAGAATCATACATTGTGGGGGGGTGTTTTGCTTTCTGTCATTTACTTTTAGAAATTGACCCTTCTACTTCCGTCTTATTCTTCTCTTAATGTCAGACCCCTCTGTGGCCCGACTGACACCACATAACTACCACACATGGAAGCCACACATGACCAGACTCCTCATGTCACAAGGTTTATAGTCCTGCATGGATGCGGCTCAGCCAGTTCTTTAGAGGACTTATGAGGCGCTTATGCATAGAAACATGATGGATGAGGCAATGGGCCTCATTGCCATGAACATTTCAGATGGGTTGTTGTTCCACTTGGATGGTCTGACTACACCCAGGGATATGTGGGACAAGTTCTCCACCTTGTTTGGCACCATGGATCAGTTCAGGATTCTCCAGATAGATGCAAAGTTCACCTCCTTGACACCTGACTCATTTACCAACATTAAGGACTTCCTAATGAAGTTCAAGTCTCTTCGATCTATTTTACAGGTTGCTAGAAAGACGAAGTCAGATAATGAGTGTATCTTCCTGATACTCTCCAAGCTTCGTGGTCCTTATCAGATTTTCACTTCTACCTTCTACTCCACTATGGATGCACTGGGTGCACGGCATGTTATGCCCTC
>MU227313.1:1693689-1750355 GCA_018584345.1 Thuja plicata | reverse complement strand
TATATATATATATATATATATATATATATATATATATATATATAATTATAATAAATTACTATATCATATATGTTATATTATACATTTTATACAAAGTTTCCTTTTAATTTTTTATCTATAATATTTTTACTTTTATTAAATAACTATTAATTAAAATATATATAATTTTTATAATAAAATTAAAATTAAATTTACATATATAATTATAACTAATTAGGGCAAGTGTCATTCGGCTCTCCCACTCCCGCCTTTTTCACAGTGAAGTAATTCGAGTTTCAAATTCCTCCCGGTTATACAACGGAATCCTCACTTCGAATGTCCATGGTTCTGAGCCCAAAATATGGTGCACAAGTTATCAGGCAGAGATGGAGCACCTGTTTGGTAATGTGGTGGATTGATAACTATAGATTTTGACGTTTCCAAAATCCATTGCAGATTCGTTTTAAGAATCGAATTATCTTTTATGATACCTATCGGACTGTTTTCTAAACGCAAATCCATCCTGACAAACTTTTTATACAGATTTTGGTTAAAGAACTACTTCTTCGATCTTTTCAACAATTTGAGAAATAAAAAACCCTAGAGAAAGGAAAAATTACAGATTGTTCCAACCCTCAACGGAGAAAAATGAAAGCTTCAGAATTCGAAGAGATTCGAACATTCCTTCTCCAAAACGAAGCCAATCCCAGACTCCTTTCCCTTGCACAAGCCCAATTCCCCTCCATTCCCTTTGACACCCTCATCGCAATTTCCTCGCAGGAAAAATCCCGCCAGCTCCGATCTGATATCCCCAGGCTTACCAGATCTCATCTCCTTCGTCAATACATTTCGAGGTAAGCGTCTCTCAGGAGAATTTTTGAAGGATTTGTTTTTTGTTATTTTTTTCCTCATGATTTAATTTTACGAGACTGTGTAAATGGATTTCTAGGAATGGCAATGTATAATTTGGAACAACTCTACAGAGATTCTAACCGAAAATGCTATGCAGTTGATTTAGAAAATCTACATGAAATGGCCAAATAGCTAAAAAAGTAGCTCGTGAAAGTATCCTGACCCTTGTTAACAACAATCAACACAAAACCTTAACTCTCTTCTATTAAAAATTATTTTAACCTAATTGAATGTTTTTGGCTTTCATAGAATTTTAGTGTTTAATCGCACACTTCTAAGATTACCGAGTAGAGTTTTTGATTTCCAGAGTTCCATCCGTGTTCTTTTTGGCCAGGTACATTGCAGGGGATGAGATTTTGAACCTAAGTAAGGACTCTGGGTTACCTCCCTGCCTTCTCTGCAGGTTTCTGTTGGAGAACTTATTTGGGTTGAACAAGCAGCAGATCACACAGTGCCTCAAGGATCCTTTGATTCTGAACAGGTTTCAAATAAATTCAAATGCAGAGGAGAATGGCGTGGTTTCAATTGCCAGAGTTATCGAGGATGTGCAGAAATGCGTGGAGTGTGATCAGGTTGTTTCGCCTTGTGTAGAGATGGTACGAAGAGTTACAGGACTAGAGTAAAGACACGGAACCTTTTCTGCTACATGTTTGATTTTTAGCTTGCGTTTCGTTCAGGTGCCTAATAAAATTGCTATTTCTTTGTTTCTGGTTGGTAATTTCTTCATCTGTTGGTAAACTACACGCATCAAGTTACGCATGCTTTATTATCCAATTGAATATGAATGAATGATTTTAATGACGTCCACGAGACCGAGCAGTCTAAGGGACTGAAGAAACTCTCAGCCTTAAACAATTTTCATATTCCTTTCCAATTCCGATCTTCTTTTATGAATCTTGACCAGCAAATCAGCAGTTTGATTGACCTTATCCACTTAAAATAAACTGTGCATGTTGTCCACTTTCAAGATGGTTTCATATTTAGCTCGAAGATGCTTCGTGGATTTGAAAGTAGGCTCCATGTTTTAAGCCTTTGATGCTTTTACCATTTAAGCTCATCCCTTATGACAACTGATTTTTAATGAAGTCATTTTTTGGCCTAATAAAATATTTTTATTTACCTGTCAGCCCCAATGTTAAATGACTGCCAGTTTTATCTATTGTGGTTTCGCCCTCAAACTTCAAATGACAAGGATGAAAGCTACTAGATGAATGGATTTGTACTTAGGTCATTCTATTTATTGCCTCAAAATTTTGTTTCTTTAGAGTTGTAATCTACTCAATGTACTCCTATGTTGATTGTACCTCATTTTACTAGGGATGTATTACATGAGCAATCTACTTTCCTTTTGTTCCATTGACTACTCTTGGCCACTTGCAGCTATTAAAATCTAAATTTAAATTAAACCATTTAGTTGATCACAATTGCCAAAGTTATCAAGGATGTGCAAAAATGTGTGGAGTGTGATCAGGTTGTTTCGCCTTGTGTAGAGATGGTACGAAGAGTTATAGGACTAGAGTAAAGACACAAAACCTTTTCTGCTACATGTTTGATTTTTAGCTTGCGTTTCGTTCAGGTGCCTAATAAAATTGATATTTCTTTGTTTCTGGTTGGTAATTTCTTCATCTGTTAATAAACTACACGCATCAATTTACACATGCTTTATTATCCAATTGAATAAGAATGAATGAATGAATGAATGATTTTAATGACGTCCACGAGACCGAGTAGTCTAAGGGACTGAAGAAACTCTCAGCCTTAAACAATTTTCATATTCCTTTCCAACTCCGATCTTCTTTTATAAATCTTGACCAGCAAATCAGCAGTTTGGTTGACCTTATCCACTTCAAATAAACTGTGCATGTTGTCCACTTTCAAGATGGTTTCATATTTAGCTTGAAGATGCTTCGTGGATTTGAAAGTAGGCTCCATGTTTTAAGCCTTTGATGCTTTTACCTCTTAGGCTCATCCCTTATGACAACTGATTTTTAATGAAGTCTTTTTTTGGCCTAATAAATATTTTTATTTACCTGTCAACCCCAATGTTAAATGACTGCCAATTTTATCTATTGTGGTTTTGCCCTCAAACTTCAAATGACAAGGATGAAAGCTACTAGATCAATGGATTTGTACTTAGGTCATTCTATTTATTGCCTCAAATTTTTGTTTCTTTAGAGTTGTAATCTATTCAATGTACTCCTATGTTGATTGTACCTCATTTTACTAGGGATGTATTAGATGAGCAATCTACTTTCCTTCTGTTCCATTGACTACTCTTGGCAACTTGCAGCTATTAAAATCTAAATTTAAATTAAACCATTTAGTTGATTACAATTGCCAAAGTTATCGAGGACGTGTGGAAATGCGTGGAGTGTGATCAGGTTGTTTCGCCTTGTGTAGAGATGGTACGAAGAGTTACAGGACTAGAGTAAAGACACGAAACCTTTTCTGCTACATGTTTGATTTTTAGCTTGCGTTTCATTCAGGTGCCTAATAAAATTAATATTTCTTTGTTTCTGGTTGGTAATTTCTTCATCTGTTGGTAAACTACACGCATCAAGTTACGCATGCTTTATTATCCAATTGAATAAGAATGAATGAATGAATGAATGATTTTAATGACGTCCACGAGACCAAGCAGTCTAGGGGACTGAAGAAACTCTCAGCCTTAAACAATTTTCATATTCCTTTCCAACTCCGATCTTCTTTTTTGAATCTTGACCAGCAAATCAGCAGTTTGGTTGACCTTATCCACTTCAAATAAACTGTGCATGTTGTCGACTTTCAAGATGGTTTCATATTTAGCTCGAAGATGCTTTGTGGATTTGAAAGTAGGCTCCATGTTTTAAGCCTTTGATGCTTTTACCTCTTAAGCTCATCCCTTATGACAACTGATTTTTAATGAAGTCTTTTTTTGGCCTAATAAAATATTTTTATTTACCTGTCAACCCCAATGTTAAATGACTGCCAATTTTATCTATTGTGGTTTCGCCCTCAAACTTCAAATTACAAGGATGAAAGCTACTAGATCAATGGATTTGTACTTAGGTCATTCTATTTATTGCCTCAAAATTTTGTTTCTTTAGAGTTGTAATCTACTCATTGTACTCCTATGTTGATTGTACCTCATTTTACTAGGGATGTATTAGATGAGCAATCTACTTTCCTTCTGTTCCATTGACTACTCTTGGCCACTTGCAGCTATTAAAATCTAAATTTAAATTAAACCATTTAGTTGATCACAATTAAAATCAAAATGTTGTAGTTTACAACACAAGCATCAAAAGATCAAACAACAAACATAAACACTTTCCACAAGCAAGGGTAGCAAGAAAGAATTGCTATATTCCTCAAGTGCAAAAAACAATACAATATGCAAGATCAATTACAATTAAGAGATCAATTGCTTTTATAGAAAGCAATAGTTTTAAAAATATGCAAACACTTACTCAAGCTAAAACTAGCAAACTAGAGTTAGATATGCAAACTAGAGGTACAAGTAGATTGAACTAATTTAAATCTAGCTCAACTAAGTGAACTTAGGCTAGAGCATGAATGTGCAAACATGTGCTCAATTATGCATAATAATATGCATGCTCCAACGCCCCCCATTAAGTGAAACTTACGGAGACAAAAAAGTTTTAAGCATGAAATGCATGAATGGGTCTTGACAACAAAAGGCCTGATTAGGTACACATGTACAACGAAAGCCCTTTAAAGTGGAGAAAATTAAAAATGATGAAAACCACGTGGGAAAAAACCTCTTCTCAAAAAATGAGAGATGCAACTATATGAAGTGCAAAAGAACATCCTCTAAGACACTAGAAAAATGTGGACGATTGTAGAATGATAACTGCCATAGTGTTGAATAAAGAACCTCTTTTGAAACCAAGATGATTATTATGATCAATTTGTATGAGTGCCCCCAATAGCACTACTCGAACAATTAACAAATGACAAACAAAGACAAAACATTTGTCAGTCGAAGATACAAAAGACCACATTTGCATGCGTGCGCCCAACGACACTACTCGAACAATGAAAAAATGACAAAGGCAAAACATCTGTCAATCGAAGAATAGATGGCACATGGATTTGTACGAGTGACCCCAACGACACTACTCAACCACGCAAGAGAAAATTGCTTGCCGAAAATACAGGTGACAATAGTTTAAAGAACTGATCAACCGTAGAACCAAGGAAGCATGACCACGAACAATAGAAATCCCCCATAATGTTGACAAAGGAGAGGCATATAGACAGGTCCACTGAAACTTTGTGTCGCTAAGGAGAAGATGAAGGCAAGGTCCATGTGGAAAGAACATGACCTTTGCCTGTCTGTGATGAAGAAGACGTAGGGGCTAAAATGTGCTGCTGCTGCATGAGCTCTAAAGTCTCTAGTTTCATCCAACACCAATTGATTGCATGTTCCACCTTGCCACAAAAACTGCAAGGCTCACTTGATTTCTTCTTTTGTCTTGGAGGAAGATTCACGAGATTGAGAAGAAGGAGAAGGAGATGGAGTAGAAGATCTTTGATTTGACCTTTGAGCGAGGTAGGAGGGATGCTCACTATCTGAAGAATGCGTCTCAGGCTTTTGCTTCGCCTAAGATGATTGTACAGCCAAAGCATGAGACTTGAATCCAAGAAGTGAATCATGCAAATATTGCTCTTGTGTCAAGTGCTCACAAAACATCTCAAATGAAGGAAAAGTGAAGGCATCTCTCATAGCATCTATAGTAGCATAAAATGTAGAAGCGAAGACCTGAAATGGTCCTCGAAGCTTAGACAATATCATGAAGATGCACTCTTTGTCAGTCTTATCTTTCCCACATTCACACAATGAAGTCTGAAGGGACTTGGTCTTCTCCAAGAACTCCTCAATTGAAGGAAAAGAATCAGGTACCGAAGTAGTCAAATCCATCTCTAGCTACGGTACCCGAACCTCATTAAGTTGATCAAAGAGAGATTGAAACTTGAGGCACATGGCTCGTGGAGTAGTGCAAGACTCAAGGTAAAACAAGAGACTGTTTGAAACATGTATAGAAATCAAACCCATAACCTCGTCCATCTTGTTTCCGTGTTGAAAGACCTCAAACGGGCGAGTCAATTTAGGTTGTGTTTCATCCAACATGGACCACAACCCTCTGGACAAAAGTAACCTGGTCATCTGGGCCTTCTAGGTATGATAGTTATGAGGGGTAAGGTGTGCAATGGAGATAGAATCCCCCATATTTAATAACTGATGAAAAATCTTCAGAAAAGGATCTTAGATTTGTGTAAAGGACGTCAAGAGCTTTCCAATCAGTTGTGGAAGTAAGAAAAAACGAAGTTCATTTGCTCAAGTTATGGCCTCAGAAGCTCAGAAAAAGAAGGCCGACTTGGAGGCCTGGTACGGAAAAATGGTGCCAAATTTGATAATTATCCCCACGAGAAGATGACATTAGAATCAACTTTACATCGATATCTGTATGCTTAAGTTATGGCCAAAAAACAAATAGCTGTTTTTTTATTTCTTGGTGGTCAAATTGGTCAATTGCAAACTACGAGAAAAAATTTGACGACAGTCTAACCATCACGGAATATTCTTTCTATTGAAATAAATGTTGTTGTTGAAAAATATTCAGTTTACTGGAATATTCCTTGGGATCGCCAAAATATTCTTTGTTTGCTATCTTGTTTGCTACAGATAGCGATGGTTCTAAATTTGGTGGCACTATAAAAAAAGTTGCCAAATTTGGTGGCACGGATTTTTATGAAGGTCTTGCACATGTAGGTGGATGTAGGTTCGTACATATTTGCAAAGGCACCTTGGGTGCAAAAAAGATTTTTTTTTTAAAACGTTCTAAAAACTTTACCAAATTTTTAATTTTTTTTGGAGAATGCCCTAAAAAATTTCTTTTTGCTTTGCTTGCGTGTGCACTAGGGATGTGCTTTGTCCTTGTCGTTCAATGCCTTGTTATGTGTGACTTGAAAAAATGTCATGCTCAAAAAAATTGCCCAAATTTCACGTTGATGATAATTGACAAATTGACTGTTGCTTTATAGGTTTATGGCCATTCTAAGCATTATTGTGACCTCCGTTTCACTCCACAATGCCCAGATTTTTTGTTGACCTTCGGATTTCACCTCATTTTACATGCCCTTTGATGAGACCGTTTTACTGTCTCTATTATATTAATCCTTATAGTCTGTTTTTAAGTATTATCAAAACAATTGTGAACTTTTAGTTAGTTGAACTTATGTCAAGTACAGATAGAACCATTAAACCATGGGTGGAATAGATATGTCATATTATGCCAATATTATATATATGTTGCAGTATTTCATATAATAATCAGAATGTGTGTTCTAACATTTGGATTAATTTGAATAAGCTACTTGTATGAATATCTTTTGCATGATAACTAATCCTGCCAGGAAGCAGGAGTCGCTGGGAGTGGTCGACAACATTCAAGGAGGACGTTAAAGACCAGCTTCGAACAGATAAGCCATCATTGCATCAGAAGACACGGCTACCGCAAATCAGGAGCCACTGTTTCAGAGATGCATGTTGGTAGCTCTGCTATATTCCCTCCGTATTCCCAGCATGTTGACTTGGTTGCCCAGATTTCATTGCATATGTCGTGAGCTGTTGCGTTTCTTGTTTTTTCTCTTTGGCGTGGTTTTAGTTAGATAGTTCCTTTTTTCTGTTTCAGAATAAAGAAGTCAATCCTCTATTTATAGGGATGAGATTGATAGTTTGTAGGTTCGGAGATTTTTGGAATACATTGTTCTGTTATATCTTGCACAGCAAGTTCATTTCCGGTTTTATGTATCATTCTCATGTAATCAGTTTTGAAAGATAATGAAGTAACTTTTGGTTCATATTCTGTGTTCATAGATTAGCATAAGCCAACCAAGGGGGCCCACTTGGTAGGTGGATTAGAGTAGAAGTAGAATAGATTTACTTTTTGCATTCCCAGTATTCTAGATATAAGATTACAATTTCTTCCTGTAGCATTGTACTTTGTGAATGTTTCTGCAACACCTGCAAGGATAGTTATAGTGAATGCTCTAGGTTGAAAGAATAGGTTTAAGTAGAGTTTGCAAGTTGAAGCATTCATTTTAGTAAGGAGTAAGTGTGTTTCCCTTCCTGCAGCCCTAGTATAGATTCCTTTCATGTATTTTACTTTCCTGCAGCATAGGTAGAGTGATTCTTTAAGGAACTTAGTGCACATATTGTGCCGTACCATTTCAAGTATACGTCCCTGGGTTGACAAACTAAATGCACCTCATGGTGGGAGAAGTGATCCTTAGATTGAATAAACTATTCCTAAGAGAGGCTTTGGGCACGATTACTAAGCACCTATTGTGAGGCGGTTCACCCTTAACCAAATCAACCCAAATTGGATTTTGATGAATTGACTATCGAACTTAGGGTTTTGGCACACTGCGAACATGATGACGATGTCCATTTCAGACCAAAGTGCTAAAAACTATGTGCTTGCCTTGAAATATGTGCCCCACAGAAAAGACCACCCAAACCCTCAACTGCTTGAAATTTGATGAAATGGCAATTGATCCTAGGATTTTAGGGCACTGCGAACACAATTGTGAGGTTTGTGAACCTCAAAAAATATAGACAAAAAATACCCAAATCCAAATTCACACAAAAAGGCGAATAGGGAGACCTTACAACGCCCTTGAGAAAAGAAACCCTCAAATCTTGAGAAGGGTTTGTTGAATCCACGTTCTGATACCATGTTGTAGTTTGCAACACAAGCACTGAAGGATCAAACAGAAAAGGAAAACACCTCCCACAAGTAAGGGTAGCAAGAAAGAATTGATATATTTCTCAAGTGCAGAAAAGAATACAATATGCAAGATCAATTATAATGAAGAGATCAATTGCTTTTATAGAAAACAATAGTCCTAAAAATATGTAAAAGCTAACTCAAACTAAAAATAGCAAACTAGAGCTAGATATTCAAAGTGGAGGTGCAACTAGAGTGAACCAATCTAAATTTAGTTCAACTAAGTAGACTTAAGCTAGAGCATAAATGTGCAAACATGTGCTCAATTATGCATAATAATATGCATGAAAATATTCTTGAGCATGTGCGAATATGCCTAATGCAACAAATATGCATTCTCTAACAAAAACTCATATCAAATTAGTCAAGTAAGTAAAATTCACCAAATTTAGTTGGACTTGGACTCAAGGGTGGCTGGTGTGAATAGGAGCACTTCAATATGAGGAGTATGCTTGTGGGTTCCAAGTTTGAATGATTATCTTGATATTTGCTTGAGTTTTTTTTGAGCATTTGGGTGGGCACCCACATATGAAGAACCAATAGGGAGAACTTGATGCCAAGTGAGCAATTTGGGTCCCTACAATTGCTTACTAGATTGTTTGAAAGCATTTATCCTAGATAAAAGATTGAGATTGAAGAGAAAAATTTCCTTTCAAATTCTGAACCATAAGAAAATGTGGGGAAAGTCACTTTTGTTCTTTGTTGGGTTTGTAGTTAGCAAAAGGGGTATTACAATACCGCTTCAAATACTTCCACCATGATTTGGTAGGTTGCACATAGGTTTTGTGCAATTATTGAAGAGGCATTGCCTCAATTATCATTTAAAAAGTTGCTTTATCTACATTACTCAAGTTAAATTTGGCCTATGATTGTGGCCATGAATGCCATGTAGAAGTGGCCTTGGAATATAAATCTTAGGTGTATTTGATGCCTCGTGTGTAGCACTTTAGAGAGTAAAACTAAGAAAATTTGGCTAGTATTTTGCCTTGAAAAAGAATCATAGGAGAGTAGAGAGAGATTGAAGAATGATAGAGAGGCTATTGCAAAAACCATCTCCATTCCACCAACACCATGACTTGAGAGCTTCCTAAGATTCCAATTTTTTACTTATTTGCCACAAAAGTTCTTGAATCTTGATAGGAGCAGGAGAAATAACTTTTTTTTATATTGATAATTGTTTAAAAATATTTTTCTCATACAAACATCAACATGAAATCAATACAAGCTTTTGCAAGTACAACAATGAGACTAGTACCATCTCCTTTTGAGCAACCACACTAGAAATACAATATCCCCTAAAAAGGATATTTTCTAAAATTCCGATTTCCACCCTAATTTCTGATTTTCACATTTGATATTGCATAGAACATTGAAGGTAACCACAAGAATAATGATACGAAAGATAACTGCACTTGATTTTTATTTTCTAATGCCAAAAAAATTCAATTGCAGAACTGAGATATGATAAATATTGCAACTTACATGTTCAACTAAGACATCCATTCATTGACAAATTCTGGCACATGACATTACTGAGTTTTTATCACAGAGATTACAATGGGCAGAGATAGTGGAAGGAGCCCAAAAACACAAATAAATTTCTGTTTGCTTCCCTTTTTTATGAGCGATACATCTCCCAAAGTTATTTTTTTGTCGTATTCATACCCAGCAAAGAAAAGTTGAAATCTGATTTCTGTTTGCAAGTCTGAATTTGTTTTTATCTAAATTTAGTCTCTTTTCAGCAGGTCAAATTAGGAGTTTGTCCTTTTCCTTACCACATGAGCATAAATCAGACACATACATTTCCAGCAACTCCTTTATTATGTCTTTTAATATGAATTAGTAAGTGCGCCTTAAACAGTCAACAACAGCTAGCAATGATGTCCATGTTTCCTCAAAGATAACTCTGAATAAGATGCAATATCCTCTTCTTACACCTTGACCTGCGATCTACTCAAAAGAAGCCCATAAAATACCCGCAAGATTGTTGTCCCAATATTTTAATCTTTATATCGCTGAAATATTATCCCAAGCAAAGTCTGATATGGAATATATTGTTTTTTGATTGGTCAAAAGCAGCTAAGGGGCTTGTTGTGAGGTTTTCACACCACCGTCCACTTGCAAATAGGGACCCCCTCTTTTGCTGCTAGGTTTAGGTAGTAGAGTGTGTTTGGTACCAATCTCAGATTCAAAAGGGTCTTCTTTGGGTAGAACCTGAGAATTTTGCAAAATTTGGCTAGGTCTGGAAGTCAGAAATTAAATAGAAATTTTGAGCTAAGGGAGCGTAAATTTGCCTAAGTATGAAGGAAATGAAGCACCTCTTCGTCTCAAGAGTGAAATGAGAAGAAGCCTCTTCTCATCTCAAATAGGCGTAGACGAAGCCTCTCCTCATCTCAAATGGGGGTGGATGAAGCACCTTCTCATATCATGATTGAATAAAGGAAGAAAGAGATAAGGCGTAGGTTCCATGCTAGCGGGAAGAGCCTATAATTTAAATCCAAGGGCTCAAAACTCTAAGGAATAGGTCCTTATTGCTAAAGTTTGTGGCCTTGGGCCCATCGATTTCATTTGAAAGGCAATGCACGCAGTTCTATGTAAAAGATGTGAGCCTGATCCATGTGGACCAGGCTATAATTCGATTTAGATGAGGCCTTTATGGGGATCAAATGGGCCCAGATCTGATGGGCAGCAATAATACATGTAACAAGGGCCCTTGAACTTCAACATCTGGACTCAACACGAAGTGGAGGCCTCTAAACTGCCATCTATGGACTCAGAAAATTGAACCAGGCCCTAATTTAATTCAAAAGGGCATTAAATCGATCAAAGGGCCAAGGCATAGGCCTTGGATATCTAGTGTATGGCCTTGGAAATTGACAATAGGTCTTGGAATTGAACAAGGGAGGTCCTATTTGTGGTGAAATGTGTGGGCCTAGGTTGGATCAGACCTAAATTTTATTGACTAAGACCCTAATATGAGACATGGGCCACTAAATTTAAAAAATCAAGGCTCTAAAATTGAATTGCAGGCCTTATTAATCAGCCCAGGTTTTAATTTGAATTGGATAGGGAACTAAATCTGATCCATAATGTAGCGTGTGGCCTCCTTAGTGGGTCTGGGCTCAAATTTCTAAGCAATCAGCCCCAATCTGAAACGTGTGGCCTAGACTTTAATAGGCTAGGACCCAAAATCTGGGCTTAAAGATGAATCATGGGGTCCTATTAGCTAAAGATCAAGCATATAACTGAAACGTGTGGACCTATAGGCTAGCATGTGAGTAAAAATGAATTAGCCAGGCCCAATTTACAAAATGTGTGGCCATATGACTTCAGATCGACCCTTAAATTCATATAGATCAGATTTAAAATTTGATTAGGCCCTGAACTAAACTGAAACATGTGGCATTGGGGCCTTAAGTTAAGCCCTATTTTTGTAGCGTTGAGCCCATATAGGCCCAAAACAAACCCAGGTCTGGGTATTCTATGAGGTAGGGCCTACCCTATTCCAAGCGCATGGGCTTGAAGACATTAAGACATGTTTAAATTTTTAATTAGACCTGCCCTTTGAGGAAATGAGTGAGCTAGATAAGGATCAGACTTAAACAAAGTTAATTGGGCCCCCTTAAGCATGAGACGTGTGGCCTAATTAGGCCCTAAATTAATTCAAGATCTAGACACCAGGGCCCCAAATTCAAATTAAACATCGAAGTATTGGCTCAAAACTCGAAGTGGTGATCCCAAACGAAATCTAAAGCTGGAGCACGCTCAAAACTTTATGCAATTGCAAGATAAAGATTAAATTTAATGTAGTTCTGAAGGTGTAAAACTCGATGCAAGGCCTTTTGCAATTGAAATATGCCTCAAACTTAAACACTAAAGGCCAAGCATTTAATGCCAATTTACAATCACAATGAAAGAAGGAAGTTCGACTCAATAGAATGGCTCCAAAATTCAAATTTTGAAATAACAAAAGGGGTATCGAATTAAATAGTAGAGCCCTGGATCCAATGCAACACATGTTTGACATTTAATAATTAGTTGAGGGCATTCAAAAATGTTTGCATTGCATTCAATCGATGATCCAAGGTACCTTCTATATAAACAATGCAATTCGCCACAATTTAGAGGTTATTTTCTGATTGCAAATGCAGGAACAACTCAGAAGGTTTGAACCATTAAAGGCAGACTGTGGAGTTCTTTTCATTCATTTTGTTTGCAGGACTACTTACTGGAGGTGGTGAAATTCGATCAATATCATTTCTTATTCAAGTTTGCAGGCTAAAGACAACCTTCACCATCATTATCAGCTTGATTTCAACCAATTGCTAGCAAGAGAACTCCAACTCCAAGCATTTAATAGCAACTACTAGATAAAGATACTCTGAGTTTGAAAATCAGACATCTTGGACAGCGAATACCCCCCTAGGCAAGGTATTTGATGCTGATCACATGGATAAAGAAATGCCTCGTCTTGTGGATCAAGTTCACATTCAGAGTTGCACTATTCCAATCAAAATTAAATCAGAATTAGCAAGGGTTGTGAATTCACAGAGGGGGATCCAAATCAGAAATTTAAATGACATTTGGGTATGAATTTCCAGATAAAAGGTGCGGATGAACTCAGAAATTCTGAAGAACAAATTCCATCATTGTGAAAATCTGAATTCTTAACATCTTTTGGTTGTCATCATGAAGTAAGTTCGTCACTAATCACTATGTCATGATTCTGATAAAAGTCTAACACATGGAGTTGTATGGCAGGGCGAAGGATGAAGGAGGCTAACGAAGGACAAGAGGTGGCCAAGGGCTGGATGGTTCAAGTGCAAGCAAGACGTTTCCAAGATGAATTCGAGCAGCAGGTACAAGGCCATGATCAAGGAACACTATAAAGAACAACCTTCAAGATATTAAGACATGGAGGAAAGGCACTGCAAGTTTGAAAAGAAGACAAGATTTCCACCTAAGGAGTGCTATCTTGAATTTCCCTTGGAAATCCAAGATCAATATGAAAACTGAATTATCACAAGAAGACAAGATTCAAGATAAGAACCATTCAAGGAGAAGATTTCCAAAAGATGGAGAAGATGAGGAAAATTCAAAAAGAGGAAGCAACTGAGAATATGAGCCATCACAAGTGAAGGCCTAACAATGATTTCTCAC
Source organism: Thuja plicata (assembly GCA_018584345.1). NCBI lineage: Eukaryota > Viridiplantae > Streptophyta > Pinopsida > Cupressales > Cupressaceae > Thuja > Thuja plicata. The sequence goes on along the minus strand of MU227313.1, from coordinate 1,736,508 downwards.
CAACAAGGGGGTATTTATCAAGTTTCTAGATGAGTATGCTAAGGTGGCAGCCCTTTGCTCAACCAATGAAAACATGCCAAGTGTCCCCATGGAAATGATTAATGAGATTGTGTCCAGGTTCATTGAATATGAAAAGGAAAATGAGGATCGACAATACATTTCCCAAGGTGATGAGGTGGCATAGGCCCACATGGCCTTAAATTTGCTCATTGGTTAGAAAAAATAAATGCCTAATTCTGATTGGTCCATTTGGTGCCAAGTGTCATAGGCCCATGTCCCCTTCTTTCTGATTGGCTCTTGGAAGCATTTGAATTTTCTCATTGGTCTGCTAGGTGGTGGCTTCTTTTGCAAGCTCTCTCTTATCATTGGTCCATTTGCTGGTGCACCTTATCCGGTTTTTATGCCTATTCTATTTTCTCATTGGTCCTTGGAAAACAATGTAATTTTTCTATTGGCCCACATGGTGGTGCTTAATTGTATTTGGGTGGACATTTGATATTTGTAGCTATGGTCATGGAAACCCTAATTAGGGCTTATGTGGCTTAATCTTGGCCATTCATTGTACTTGAAGCCCCTATATAAAGGCTTGCTCACATCATTTGTAAAGAGAGTTATGTTGGAGAATTGTTGCCAAAGTACTGCCAAAATTGCTTTCTATTCATTGTTGTGCTTTGCATGGTGGATATACATGATCATTTTGGAGTATTGCATGGTTCTTTGCATCTCTCGCTTAGATTAAGATTTCATTTCATGTTGTTTAGAAGTAGCTTAGTTGAATGAAAAAAATTGTGGATGTTTACTTGTTTGACTCGAACAAAACTAGGCCACTAGCCTTTTGTTGATGGTAAGAGTGCCTTGTGTGGTAAGCTAGTGATTGCACTTAACTTCAATTGATATTCAATCTTTAGTTTGCATCCATTGATGGGATTGAAGAGGATATGTTGATATGAAAATTATTCGAGTATACCTTAGAAGCTTGCACTAGGTGGGTGGAAGTCACTGATAAAATCACATCTAGCAGAGTCCAAGTCATCCATGCTTCCTTTCATTCATAGTTAGAAGTAGAAGTCAAGTTTAAGTTTAAGTTGGAGAGTTGAAAATCAAAAACTATATTTTCATTGCACAATGAAGTCAAATCTTTAGAGGTGCAAGCAATTGATATCCACTGAATGAACAATGTAAGTCCCCTAAGTGATTACCAACAAATCACATTATTTCACTGAGCGAGTATCCACAATTGAAGGGGACCTTGAAGTCATTTTATGATCGTACTTTTGCAAGGTTAGCATGAGAGATGACCTTAATCAATAGAGGATTGAGTATTTGGTATTTCATCTTGGAATATTAAGTGTTTGATTTTTGTATGTTGTAGTGCAACAAAACTCACACCAACAAGACTGCACCCATTTATGTTAATATTTTAGAAAATTACATATTGTGGTTGGATTTTAGCCCTAATTATCTGATCATTGTATACCCTTTAGCTTCTCTATCACCTATATTGTATTATTTGATTGCAACTTATATCATGTATCAAAATGTCCTTCATTACTTGGGACTTCATGCATTAGCAAAATGTCCCTTATTGCCCGAGACTCCTTTGACCCTATAAATAGAGATATACTTGTGGATCTATCAACAAACTCTAGACATTGACATATAGAAATACCGAGACAACATAACCAAAAGAAAAAACTACCCTTTTTTGACTTCATTTTCTTTGCAAATTTACCCTTCACTTGGCACAAGGGACTGCATGCCCTATGATCCTTAAGCTCCTCCGACTCAACATTGGCCACTTTCTCATCCACAGGCTCTTGTTTGATCTCCTTATCCAGATCCTTAGAGTCCTCACCATTGCCAATGAGCCTTTCATCCTATTGTGCCTTGCACACACCCTTGTCATTGACAGGGACCCCCCAACTGTCTTTCGCGTCTGTAGGTGAGGTTGAGTCTGCCACTTTGCGTTTGGAGTGTTTATGTTAAAATTCTGCTTTTTATCTTTGCATTAGGAAATCTAGAATATATCTTGCATTTGCAGAGACTAGGTCAGATGCAATTTCGGAGCTTGCAAGATTGGATTAGAATATTGTTAAGATAGAGAGTCATTTGGATACCCGAATTAGGAATCAATAAAGAGACGAAGGAATTGGTTAAGGAATAAGATTTTGTAACTTTCCATCGAGAAACACGTTAAGAATTAGTTAAGGAAATTAAAAAGTATGGAATGAACTTTGTGAATTTGGAAATGAATGTTTTGATCAATTAAGTCATAAAGGAATCAAGTAAAGTTGAGGAGAAATATGGATAAGGATGGAAAAAGCAGAATTTTGATTATGGATAAACATAAAGAACCATCATTTGCACTTAAAAGGAATGAAGTTGGAATAGAAGGTGGCAAGAAATTACATATGGTGGGGACAAACTTGTGTTTTGGATAAAATCTAAGTTGCCGACCTTGGTTCGGGTTTGGGATTCATTCAATTTTTTTTGGGGTGGGTTTAGGTTTGTTTTGGGATCGTTCGTACAAACACACACACACATATGCAACAAATAAGTTCATATACCACTATGCCCACTATGCTAATAGTAAAGCAACATAGCAAAATACACCACCATATATATATTAATGTTTTAGTCCAAATTACATAGCAAAATGCCAAAATACACCACCATATCAATGTGTCAATTCAAAAATAATAATGTTCACATTAACAATTAGCTATCACTGATCAAATATCATCAGTCATCAAACATATCATCATCTTCTTGCTATGGCAAATTAGAAGCACAAATAGTGCCACGAGCATTGGTACTAGAAATCTCAGCCTCAAGAGCAACCTCATTATCACTACGTAGCTTGTGATCATCATCATCAACTACAAGTGCATCAAAGGGGGCAATCAAATCATCCAACTCCGCATGCTCTGGTTCAACATCCCAATGCTTTGCCTTCCCTTTTTTGTTGGTATTGTCTTTGTATTAAGAGCCTCCAGTTTGAATGCACATAGACCAAGTCTTTTGCCTTCTTGGAATGTAGTCTATTGTGTTTTATTGAGTGGATGGAGGAGTATTTGCTCCAGTTCCTCTTGGATGATGATGAACTAGCAACCTATCAAGATTTTCAATTTTGAAATTAGAGAGTTAAGAGGTATGAATAATTTTTAAATATAAATTCAATATTCATCAACAATAATTTAGAAATTAGAATCTTAAAGAGTTAAGAACTTTCTTGTGATAAAACTTTGATGGGAAGGGGTTGTAGGTGTTGATATATTTCTCATAGAAGTACCACCATTTATGAGCATCAATGTTTTTCTTGTCTTCAAGAGCGTCAAGACCACAATCATTGGTGCTTGCCAAACTCATGTATTTAGACCTCACCATAGGTCGTATGAGATCGAGAAAGAGTCTACGAAGGGATGCCTTGTACCCGTGAGCAACTTTAGGATCTCTTTATGGGACAACTCTAGTTTTACTGTCATTAACGACCGTCTGACTATAGTACCTGGGGCTCAATGCAAAGGCAAGGAGATGCAAAGGGGTTGTCATTTTGTTCCATCTCTCCACCATGATTTTTTGTAGTTCCTTGAAGAATGTTTCTTCAGGATCTTGCTCTTTCTCATTTATATTTTTCACATCCTCAATCATGGAGTCAATGCCATCATATACCTCACCCAAGCAAGGCCTATCCATGTTAGTCTATCAGATCATGTTTAATATAGGCTCAATGCATCTCAGGTTGTACTCAGCATGATCCCACCAAGAGTTATCCAGTATCATTGCCTTAATGACATCTGCCCTTGTACTACTAGATTGCCTTTATACGCTCAAATTAGCACTGGTTACCATTCTAGACAATGCTTCTTTAACCTTCACAAGGCCTCTCAAAATGATAGTGTTGGAGGCAAAACGGGTCTCAACAACCTATTTCAAAATCAAAACAATAATAAATTAAAATCAAAATTAAAATTTAAAACATAGAAAGTTTACTAAGCTAAAGTCTATAACATATTTAAATTTTAAATAATTTAACTTACCTTCAAGAGCTCCAATCTTGAGAATTGTCTAAATATGGCTTGGGACATATGGTGGTTTGTGATGAACAATTGGATCTCCAACGCATCTTCATACATTTGTTTGATCCACTCAATTTTCTTGCCAATTTTTTGCAGCATTAGGTTGAGTGAGTGGACAACACAAGGTGTCCAAAAAATGTGTTTATTGCATTCCTCAACCAATAACTCGACAACCCTACAATTTTTTGATTTGTTTGTTATCACCTGAACAACATTTTGAGGGCCAACTTGCTCAATGGCTTGGATGAAAATGTTTGTTAACGAGACATTAAAGAGACCTAAAGGCCGTTTAGCCTAGGCAATTTCAGTTGCAGACCTTTCTGAGGGGTTTTGAGACAATTTTTGACATACTATTTATAGTAAGTCATTTTGGGCATGATTGGACATCTAGTGGCAGTGACATGTCGACGATAATTGTTTAAAATCAACAAGAAATTTTATTTATCATTGCTATGATTTATTGTGCATTAATAAAGTTATTTTATAAAGTTAAATTTAATTATTTAACTTTATTAATGCATAGTTGTCTATAGTTTGTGGGAAATATTTAAATTAAATGGTCCCCTTTATTTTATAATACATTCTAGACATAAAAAGTGTTTGTGGACTTAAGTTGACGGAAAATCATATTAAATGGTATGAAAATATTAAGGAAAAAACAGTCAAGATAAAATAGGGGCAAAAAGCAATTGCGAGAACATAGGGGTAAAAAAGCAAAAATCCTAAAAAAATAGGAAAGGGCAAAAAAGTGATTTTGTTTATCCCACATTGATAAGGTCAGTGGATGAGCTCTTAGAAAGTGCTATAAAAAAAATTGAAGAGCTCTCTTTCAGCATGCCTAGATAATTTATGAATTTGGCGAAACTGTGGAGATTTTCTCTCAAGGGTTTGGAGGACGAAATCCCTCTATGCTAACATTCTTCTCGCTGATGCAAGATACATTCATGAGGATTTGGTTAAGCTTCAAGGTAAAATCTGATTGATTGAGATTGTTATTTAATTGTGTTGAGATTTGGAAATCATCTTGAGGGTCGATTTGTGGGGTGTTCGAAGAAGCTGTCTGTTAGAGCTGTAAGTTCGAACCACTCCAATATTGGTTTCCTTTGTCAAGAAGCTGCAATCAGGGCATAAGTCTTTCATGATCTGAGACAGTGCATTGGTAGAGCCGTACAACTGCATAACATATGCCAAGAGGGTCATACAAGTCTGGAACTACTTTGTATGCCCGTTGCACTGTGTTTGGAATCATCTCTAGGAGCCGTTTCAGTCAAACAACTACCTGGGATAGAGACGTGAGTGCGACAGACAATTCCAGGTCTTCCATCCAACATCTAACATTTTGTGTATGATCCAAAACTATCAGAGCTTTTCTGAGGGTTGACGCCTAAGAGCTGGGAGTTATTGCTGTTATCTAAACATCATATTGTATGTTTTCTGAGAAACCAGGTCTGCAATATCATTCTTCTCTGATTTCAGGATTTGTAATGTTAAAGGTTCTAAAATAAATCTGAGATCAATAAATTGTTATCAGCAGCATATTAAATGAAATCCGATTGAAGTTTATCATTTTAGTGTTTTGCTTTATTAGTTCTTCGCTAGTATATTGTTCTATGTTTGCGTCCTATCTATTATATCATATGAAGCATAGACCAAGCAAGGGAACAAACATAAACAACAACAAACCGGGGAAAACTTAGTAAATTAGATTGCAAGCAAATTGTTTGACAAAATTCCCGTGAGTCGAAGACAAGAGAATAATCAGATCAAGGGGGTATCTTACAGTGGTATCAGACTAGTGTATCTTGCCATCTTGGTGGGTACAATATAGAATGAATAGACAGTGACATGACTAATTGGGGTGTACAACCATTATCACATCATTATAATACATGGAGAAACATGACATTACTTAATACAAGGCAAGAAGAACAGAGAAATCTAGAAGTACACTTAGGCACAGGTGAACATGTCACATACAATATGGGTGAAAGAAGGGATCCAGGTGAAGAAAGATTGTTCAATATGTTAGAGGCTTTGCAACTGGGGCAGCAATAGGTAGAACAAAGAATTCAAGAACAAAATCAATGCATGGACCTTATGATGTAGATGATGGCTAGACAAATGGGTATTGATGTGAATGGCGGGAGTAATGGTGGCCGAAACAATGGTACAAAGGTATCAGGTTACAATGACGGGCATAATAGGCAGAACAATGGTAATGGAGGTGGACAGGTTGCTGATAATTTTGGCCATGTAGCTAGACCAACGATGACAATTATTTAAGGCTGCTTATACCTACCTTCCCACCTAGAGCTCCGGTACAACTGAAGAATGCACCACACATTACGGAGTTACAGGCTCAGTCTTGTCAAGACTGGGAGAACAAAGACAAAAAATTTCAGACATCCACATGTTTCAGGAATACATGGATGTTAGATTGAAACATTTGCCTCGTATTGGGAGCAGGGGGTAGCATTATGATTTGTAGGAAAAGATGAGCAAGTTCACGTTGCCATACTTTGATGGATCTAGGAAGACCACTGCCAAAGCATGGGTTCAAAGGTAGATACTTATTTCTAGCTAAACTCAATGCCAGAGGAAAAAAACCATTAAATTTGCGGCACTACATCTAGATGGCTTAGCACACGAGTGATGGCATCACGACATGGTCACTATGGGCCATGACCAAATCACTTCATATGTGGAGTTTATTGAGAGCTTGATCGAGAGATTTGATAAGAAGGATCTAGAGTTACATTTCAAGGAGTTAGCTCAGCTTAGACAATGTGGATCAATTGAGACATTTATAGCGGTTTCAGAGGCTTTCAGTTTTGGTGGTGGATATCTCACAGAGGAGGCTATTGGTTTTGTTTATGGATGGTTTGGCAGAGCCTCAAGGGCCTTAATCCTTCGATGTTGCAGGTTGCCTACAAGAAAGCAAGTGATATGGAACCTTCGTCATCAAAGGATAAAATTCTTTCAAAGGGTTTTCCGTCAAAGGAGAAATATAAGAAACATTTCCATAAGGATTCTCATAAGCAAAAAAAGATTTAAACTGTTTGGACAGCGAGCAATTAAATGATCTTAGGAGGAAACTATGTTTCCATTGTAGAGAGCCTTGGGACCCTTCACACAAGTGTTCTGTCAAAGCAAAAGCAACACAAAAGCAACACAGATTGAGTACTTTTCAGCTGAGGAGTCAACATTAGAGGATGCAGAACAACAATTTGATTCAGGGGGAAGCAATTAGGAAATCACAACAAGAGATGAGTCAGGTGGTGAAAAAAGTATTGCACGACTTATTGGTATTGAGCAGGCAATAACTTTTAAGGTGAGAAGTATGATACAAGGGCAGCGAGTTGTTACATTGATTGACACGGGGGCTACTCATAATTCCATCTCATAGAGTAAGAATGTCTTTTAACAGAGGAGCATGAGGGCTTCAGAGTCATTGTAGCTAGTGGGCATAAGCTACAAAGTACTTGCTTGATTACGAATCTTCACATGTGGATGGGTGATTATGACATGGTGGGCAATTTTTATGTAGTGGATATGGGATATTTTGATGTCATTCTCGGCATGAGTTGGATGAAGTCAGTAGTGGAGTCCACTTTTAATTTGGAGAAAATGGAGATGTGGTTTGAACACAAGGGTAGGAAAGTGGTATTGAGGGGTTTATCAGACGGTGAATTTAGTGTGGTCTCACTTAGGAGGATGGAGCGATTATTCAGACACAATGAGGTGGAGTGGGCAGCAGAGTGCCTTATTATGCCTATAGTTTCAGAGCAACAAATTAAGAGTTATCATTGGGATGTTTATCACTATGCACTCAACTCGATGCAACTATGACTGTCATGTCATCTATTGGGAGTACCATATTATGCACTGGCTTTTTATTTTTAACAAAGTAAAATGTCACCCCCATTCAATATATTTGTATGGGGAAAGTTTAGATGAATTTACAATGTCAGTGGCTGCATATAGCCTGCAACACGTAGGGATGGTTGATCTCAAATCATCTTTGTTAGTTGTTATTTACTTATTTAGGTTTTGCGGAATGGCTGTCAAGCATGTCAATAATGACATAAACATGCCCATCTTAGTTGTCATGACAATACTTTAGGGACGTCCCTCCAAATTGGCATAGTTAACAAACTTAAGATGATGTCAGTATATCCTTCATTATCTGTCGGTACAATGCTTTAATTTTTTCAAGAAAATGCATAGCTAACTTACGTAAGATGATGCAATCTGGAATTTTATTTGTTGTTACTATTTAGAATCAGCAGAATGATCAATTTTTGGCACCATCTTTATCTGTGTCGTTTTTTACTTTTGGATTGGTGTCTTTGTAATTTTTTAATCTCTAGGTGTTAAACCATTATATTTTTTCATTATTTCCCTCCATGAAGATGTACCACTTTTCTAAGGTTTGTTGTGTATTATTTGTGAGGTGCATGCTATAAGCTATATCAAAATATTTCACCAAACCCAAATAATTTTTTATTGTTGAATCCTAATGCCTATCTTCTCAGTTTTGTCTGGTTTACATTATAAATTAATCAATAATATTACAATAATGGCATCAAGCTGGTTTACAACCCCTTCATCAAATAAAAGTATGTATTGATGTTGATTTTTTCTTTTTAAATTTTAAAATGTCAGAATTTTGCTCTATTTTGGTATTCTTTTCACCTTTTTCATCTTATTTAGAGTTTTCCTTTTCTATTCTATATTTACGGATACCATTTCTAGCCAGAATTTATTGTTTTGTGTTCTATTTATTGAATGAACTTCCCTTGACTGGAATTTAGTTTTCCAGCTTATAAGTTGATCTTTCTTTCTATTGTTGTACCTTGCTTTATAATTTTTTTCCATTAGATTTTGCTGATAACATGGAGTCAATTAATGACTTTTTTCCTTGAAAAATAATCTCTCTCTAGTCATTTAATCAATTCAGTTATGTTTTGGCTGACTTCTATAATGTTTAATTTGAAGGTATGAGCATTTGCTAAGGAGAAGGTTACAGAAATTGGAGATCCCATTCCAACCAGAAGAAGCTTTACGTGCAGCAGGATTTAGCAAAACTCCAGATATCAAATTGGAGGTCCCTATTGGTGTGTGTGGCCGCATAGTTAATTGGATTGACAGCAAGGCTTCCTTTGGAGATGATTACAGTCACAAGACCCAGGGAATTCAACAATTCCAGATGTAATATTCTTGCCTTCTATCTGTTTTTGCTTGAATGGGAATTTAAATTTGTATAATATTAGAGCAAGATTTTTGATACGTCTCTCTTGTATCCACATAGCACCAGGCAGATATGATGATTATTTGTTAATCTACTCATGTTTACACATGATCACATATTGAGGAAATTGAACAGTTTATGATATTCTAGGTTTTGGTCTTTCTTGGAGTGAGGAACTTGGTGCATGTACTTTGAGTTAATTTAACAATAGTGTTACTCGGAAATGCGTTTCCACCCCTAATGGCAAGGTTTCAGAAACATAAACGGTTTTGGGGACGGCTGGGGACATTTCCAAGCCGTTCCCAATCAGTCAAAAAATTTGGAAACCGTTTTCGGAATGCGGAAACTGCATTGACCGTTTCCTGAGGGTGTTGACTGTCCCCCGGATGGCTGGGAAAGGCCAAGCCGTCCCTCAACCATCCTGGGGACGAAATGGCGTTTCCGATGACGTTCAATGTTTTTGCAAATTTTTATTGCTTGTGCAGACCCCACAACCTCATGCAACCCAAAAAACATTAAAATATATTATAACTTTTAAATTAATAAAGTTTTTAGACTTAGAGATATTGAACTTTCTCTGCATTTGACATTTTCAACTATCTACACGCTGTCACATACCATTTTCTTTGCAGAGAAATCCAAAATTTCCAGCTGCGTTTGCCCGTTTCTAGGCGTGTTTGGAGTTTGCAGCTGCGTTTGGAGAGAAATAAGAATGAATTTTGCAGAGAAACAAAATTTTGTTGAAACTTACAGCCTTTGTGCATTTTGATATATGATATGATACTTTTCACTGTTTCAATGAATTATATCCATGAATGTATGGAATTGAACATAGCACACATAATGAAGGGATGCTGGATTTTGAGGTACAACTGGTTACAGGGTCGGAAAGGACAAAGGCCACAAATTGTAACATAGGGCCATGTTGGCTAATAAATGATTGAATTGGAGAAATAATAAAAGCACACGTAGAAATAAGGTCTCACATCAATTTTTGATAAAATTGAATTAACACAAGACCCATATTTGAATTTAGGTGTTCATTAAGTGCAACATGAAGTCCTATGATGGAAAACACACTACGGTGGGTGCTAAACAATCATGAAATTGTACACACCTATAATTTTCTTACAATTTACGATGGTACAAAATCTAAAATCATTCATCATATGCATTATACATAGCAATTGAGTTGAAATGTGAGTTCAAATTTCAATGTTATATATTCATAAATATACTTGAAAGTCTAATTAGTATGCAATAAAATGACAACATATGATTTTAGACAATATTCAAGAAGACGACAACATGCAATTTTAGCTGCAAATTCATTTCAGACAATACTCAAGAAAATGACAAAATATGATTTTATTATACATTCTTGATAACTTTGAGTTCCTCAATTTTGGTTGAGTATGGAGAAAAGCCATAATCCATCCCAGTATGCCTGTGCACTGCTTCTTACAACAGATTGAGGGGGATATAAATGTCCCATATCGAAGGAAAAGAAAGTGAAGGTTTTAGATTATAAGGTTCAAAAGGAGGAAATATAGAGCCGAGAGGAGGAAACAAGGGTTAAAAAGGAAAAAAAGATTTAATTAGGGCAATAAAGATGGAGGAGGTAGAAATAAGCACGTATGGTTTTTCGAGGAAATGGTTGGTAAATGATTGTGAAATGATTACCATATGCAGATATCATGAGCAAGGATCACTAGGGCAAGGATATAGACAATGCTATATTTTAAGAAACCAGTGTAACATCGGCACGGGGGAATGTCGGGATGGGGGGATGCCGGGACAAAGGGCCTCAATTTCGGGACGACGGGGGAGGGGGGGGGTGCGGGAGGGGGCTGCTGCATACTATACATATTGCATATAAAACTTGAAATGCTAGTTATGAAATGATGTTTTTGTATAACATACCAAATTGAAATACTTGAACATAGCAAAATTGCAACACGAACCAAAACCATTGAACATTCAACATAGTAACATATTACATACCCAATAGTAACATTCAAAAATCAAAATTCAAATAGAAATTCAAGTGTCCGTCCCGGCGGCGGCGTGGTTGCAGAATGGCAGAGGTGGGGGTATTCGGGTACTCCAAGAAACCGGTGCGGGGACGTCCCGAGGACGGGTACTTCAAGGTTTTGGTGGGGGTGCGATTCCTCGACGTTCACTGTAAGAAATAGATTCTTGGAAAGAGGTTTGTGATAAACACAATCAAAATAGCTACAATGCCCATTTTAGAACTTGGAAAGGAGGTGATTAATGAGATGAAGCATTACAAACAAAATAAATATTTTTTTAAAGTTGGGCAAGTATTTTTTTTTAAAATTGTTGGGTTTTTGTGGGGATGGTTGGCCGTTCGTGGGACGGTTAGGGGGCTTTTGAGACATCCCCAACCATCCTGGGGATGGCCGACTGTCTCCACAAGTTAGAGCTGCTCGCAAGTTTCCCAAATGCAAAATTGGAAGCGTGTTAGAAATGTTTCCTGCCGCCCCCCATCCCTAGTCAGTTTCCGTTTCTGATATGTTGGCATTTTGGGTGGAAACGCATTTCCGGGTTTCCCCGGTTGATGGCATTTGTACATACTGTGCTCAAAGTTGAAATGGAAGCAGCATCCATTTGCTTGTCTAGACTTGTCTAATATTTCACACTGGGAACTTCTAGGTTAATCTTAGATCATTTCTGCATGTACTCATTTATAAGTGCTCTTATTGTTGCATTCTGATCCTCAGAATGCCAAGCATGCATGTTTTATAAGAAACTCACTATTAAACAACTTGACTGGATTTCGCTTTTAACAGGAGTAAAAGGCACCATATATGATAAATTTGGAAAGAAAGCCCCTTAGGTACATTGACTAGGTGCAAAGACCGTGAACATTATGTGTTTTTAACGATTAAACCATTTAGGTAGGACGATTCACTTGGAGGAGTGGAGTAAAGGGAATTTTTGTTTTTAGTCTTGTGACTAAGATCTTATCAACCTTCACATGCGTTCTGATTGGGAGTCCATTTTTATCATGCCATGTGTTTATGTTCATATTTATGTGTCTGGGAGATATAAATTCAATTAGAATGCATTGAACTAATATTTGAAAGGGGACAGGTTTATAGCCTTGGAATTATATGAGCTGTAGTCCTATCACTTGTGACCCTTTCGAAATCAGCAATAATGTAACCATCATATACTACTAGAGCTTGAATAGGATGTATAGCACATTGATGACACGGCAGTATTTTTATGTCTTCATGTATGTAGGTCAGAGGAAACAATCTTTTGACTTCAATAATATTAAAGCCATCAATGATAGAAAGTCTCACAAGGGGAAGATTTGTCGTGAAACCTGATTGGAGGCCCTTATAGGTCAACTTGGTTGACTATTAATTTCATGAAATGAGCCATTAATGTAAACGGTACTAACCAAACTTAATGAACTCATAATTTGCTAGAAACTGGTCTTCGAATCAAGGCCTTTATTATGCCAGAGTTTTGGTTAAACTTACATGTGAATTTGTGACACTTTTCTGCACGGAACTTTGATTGTAGCCTACCCCAGGATTTCCGTTCTTTGTGTGAGATTTATATGATTTTTTGTAGCATAATGGCAGTAAATGTTTGATTCTCAGGGATTCATACCTCCATACAAATATAATCTAGTTCCTCTATGCTGGATGGTTGACTTACATGAGCAGACAATAAAATCTACAAAGGTCTAACTTTTAGGAGATTGTCAATGCTTTGGAGGTTGTGCTAGTTGTGTGATATAGTATATGTCTAAGTCTTCATATTTGCTAGTTTTGTTAAGAGATTTTGTAAGGGCCTACATTGAAAATAAGTTTAATAACTTGGCCAAAAGGAGAATAAATCTAAAAACACAAAAAGGACAGAATGTGTTTTATCCCAAACACACAGTTCTTAAATGTAGTTAATTTATTTCTATCATTTTTCTCATTTATTAAATTTCTAGACCTTGGTGCAGAAAACTTTATTAAATATTTGCTTTGCAAATGTACGTGCATGCTGTGCTTTGATGCCACTTCATTTGTTATGATGACAATCGCAGAGACAGAGATTCAGAAAACTTTTGAGGACACGTTCTAGAATTTAAGTCCTTTTAAAACCTTCCCAGCTCACTTGCCATGCCTTTCAGACATGCCATTTGGCACATCAGGTAAACTGACAAAACTAAGTAAAAATTGTATTCAAGTGAAAAAAATACATGGCAAATCAAACATGGCAACTAAAACATAAATTGAGTAAAACAGGAAACCATAAATAAAACATAGTTTTGTTATTATTATTTTTTGCTGATTTTTGGTTTTAGTTTTTGTTGTTTTTTTTGATAGGTGTTTTAATTTTTGTTGTTATATTGCCATGTTTTTCCTAGATTTATCTGTGCTGCAATGTTTATGTTAGATTGCTAGATTCATTATGACTTTTTCGTGTTTTCTATTGGTATGAAAGAGGTAAGTCAATCCTTTAATGTGACCAAGTTTGAAGACATAACATTGCCTGTACTATTTATATATTATTTTCCTTTTGTTTTTTTTGATTTTATAGTTTGTGATCAGTTTTGTTTCTTTGATGTAGGTATGTAAACAGATTTGGCCCGGGATTGGTGATTTACTGGTTTGGGTTCATTGATGAGCTCAATGATCATTCAGATGTTTTATTATTGGATCATTTTCCTAATGACAATGAACTGTACTGCTTGACTAGATTGGATGTACGGCCTCAACCATGACAGGTATTTAGGAACGTGGCTTACTTGAAAAAGAATTCCCAAAAAGTTCTCCTGTGTTCATATTCTTTGATTTTTTATTCTTTGAAGAGAAGAAAATCTTGAGATACAAGATAAGGCCATTAATCTGTATGTAAAATCATAGCTGACGCAAGATTCTGTAGTAATTTGTTAAATATCATTTGCAAGTTGCATGTCTTAGTTTATTAAAGTAGGAACTTTAATAGTTAATATGAACGATGTCTACAAGTTTTCACGGCAATATTGAGAGACACAAGGCATTCATAATCTATAGCTGGTTTTTCCTTGTAAGAGACAAACCCTTCGAGAGCTACATAGCTTGTGCTATTCTTTCCTCTTTAACCTGGATCATATCCCAAGTGAATATGAGACTTTATTCAAAGGAAATACACTGGAACAAAGAAACTGTTTCATCATATGATAGGGGGTATTTTGACTATTTTACTACTGCATATTTATATACTGAACCATTCATTTGCTACCCTGATGGTTTAACCCCTCCTTTGAGTCAAAAACCACCTAGATTTAAGGCTTCATTTTCCTCCGCACTGATTCCTACTGGTCCTCTGTTGATGCTGGTGCAAGCATTATTGCCTTTTTTGTGATCCATATTGGATTTGGAAAATGTATTTCAACAATTAAGTGAATTTAGACAAAAATACGAATGAAACAAAAAAGATAGTGAAATGCAGTTGGACAGGACCTCCAATCGACAGTCATGGTCTCCACTACAAACACATTGCTATACACTCAAAGTAAACAATTAAGTTTTGGAATGTGAACTGTATAATAGCCATTTCAGCTTCCTGTGTTTGCAGCAGTTCTAGGGCTGGGGAGAATCCTGCTGTTTACAAAAATCTATATAAGGGGACTGTAACTTGATTGTGGTAGAGACGTGGTCTGGAGTGTAACTCATGTTACTGTCCACTGACAGTGAGCTTTTTGCAAATGTGAACTATAGAATCACTGTTTTAGCTTCTTATGTGCAGGAAATTTCTTCTAGGGTTAGAGAAAACCTTATTGTTCGTACAAATCTATTAAAGGGAATTGTGACTTGATGTAACATGACTAATCTACAAAACCAAGAATATATTACTATCATACAAAATTGCAGGAGAAAAACATAGAAACATTCTAATCTATTTTTTTTCTTCTAGAATTAAAGAAACTTCTCAAGCAATTAACATTTTAAAAACAAATAGGCAGTTGCTAAAAAAGAAAAATATCATTACAGTTATCCATTCCACGTAAATAAATTCATCAATAAAGTACAAGAGAAGTTTAAAGATTACTGCGAATGTTTTGCAACCGGAAATCCATTATGGTTCCTTTGTGCTTCTAAGTGTAACAATGACGGGAAATATCATTAGTGCGTTTTTACCACTCAACCATAGATTTACTGATCCTTTGCACACCTTCCAACTCGAAGTTGCCTGACCCTTTGTAGGGGTGTAAACATGAAAGCTATTTTGAGCTCGGTGTTTGGTTCTTCCACAATTCTAGTTGGTTATACACCATAGTTACTTCTAACTAGTATGACCTCTGACTAGTTAATATATCTGGGTCAAATGAACTAACAAACACTAGCATAACATAGGGTCACCTTCGCCAAGGTTTGCAGTTGCAAGCACTAGTGCAGGAGCACCATGACAACTCCATGCCTCCATAAGGTAACTTTGATTTTTGGTTCAATATTAGTGGTTCAACGATGTGATAAGGTTTAAAGGACCATTTTGGGCTTGTTGGTAGTAGGTTGAGTCTTAGAGAGTCTTTTAGAGTCAATTTTGTAAAAGTTGTAAAACTTGTCAATATTATCACGTGGGTGCCAAAAGTTGGCAAATTGTTCCCAATGGGATTTTATTATTGTATTAAGGTCTAGTAGACCTATTTAGACGTATTTGCACTAGTTTGAAGTCTTAAGGGTCACTAGTGTTGTCCTCAATTTTGCATCCACAAAATTGAACAACCCTACGCAATTTCTCAAATATTGGTAGGAGTTCTCTCTAAGGTTTTCAATGCTTTGGGTTATTTAAGAACTCTTTAAAGTTGACCAAGTGGCGGCGATTTATTTTTTTGGAAATACATATGTTTTAAGTTTCAAAATCCATATGAAAATTATGTAAAAAAAAACCTGTGGCCTCTTGTTTACATATGCAAAATCCTTTAAAAATTCAACTCCATATATCTACTGGTGGCGATTTTAGGTAGTTTTACATAAATGCATGTCTCGAAACATATGTTATACGTCTTATAGAGCTTGTTATTTCTTCTTAAAAGCCCATGATTTTTATGAAGTATTAACGGGCGCCGTTTTTATATATATTTGCATATGTTTTAAATGATATTGCATTTGCAAACTTAATTGAAAAATCCATTTTTATATATGTGGTGGCGATTTTTATAACAAATGCATATGTTTTTAAGTTACAAAAACATGTGTGGATGTTCTAGAGAAACCCGTGTTTTTCCTTTGAAGACGCGTTTTCACTTAGAAATAGGAAGGTGTTGAATTTTAGGCACCTTGCATATCGTTTTGACATATACATGTATCAAAGACTCTCCTTCACATGTTTCAAAAGATAACAATGTCGTTTTTCGAAGGCTTTACATAATGAGTTCATTTAAAACTTGTTTGTCTTCTCATATGTTAGGGGCGTCGTTTTCTGGAGAGGTTGTATATATGTTTTGAAAGCATATCATATGCAACATGCTTTATAAAACCCGTTTTTAACAAACTAAGTATATGGCATTGTTTATAAACTTCAAAAGCATATGATTAATTGCCAGTTCTCCAAAGGAGAGCCACGGGTGGACGTAACGTTGGTCCATCAATAGCTCTAGAAGTGGGTTGGAGTGGCATATGTTTTAAATGCTTCACCATTTCTCATGTTAACCGATTCCATAGAAGGCCACCCTTTCTATTTCTTGAGGCTGAGACAAGATTTTTATTGCAAATCACATTAAAACAATTCCACACTTAGCAGTGTTTTGGAAGGGAAAGCCGGTCTAGGGTACAATACTATATTTCCAGCTTGTATTCATCATCCAAAATCACGTTTAGCATTAAGAGTGTCGTTTTTGTTTGCTGTTGCATTTTTGTTCAATTTGCAAGTTTGAAGCTTTCAATCTTGTTGCTATAATCATGCATTTTGTTTCTCAATCCTTTACACTTGTCAAGGATTTATTCTGTCTAGGGCACAATACAATATTTCCAACTTCTATTCATCATCCAAAATCACGTTTAGCCTTAAGAGTGTTGTTTTTGTTTGTTGCGTCTTTGTTCGATTTGCAAGTTTGAAGCTTTTAATCTTGTTTCTATAATCATGCATTTTATTTCTCAATCCTTTACACTTGTCAAGGATGTATTCTTGACTTGGAAAAAGCATTGATATCACAAGTATAGAGTTCATCTACAAAGCCAAACATGCAGGGACATTAAGATAGTAAGCAAACATTGTTGGCAGAGGTGTTATGAAACAACAAAGATCAGAATCACTCTATGACAGAGGTTGCATATTTGAGATGGAATGCAAACTATTGCAATGGGGCAAAGACAAATTAAAGACGTGCATTGAAAATAGAGAAAAGGAAGACAATCAAGGAAAAGCTAAGCACAATTCAATGTGTAGCTCAAGAGTTCTCTCAATATCATATTGCAAAGATACATGGTTGAATAATATTTCTTGTTGCGGTGTCACTTGTAAAAGAGTGCTAGCAATGGAATGCAATGAACAATGGAAAATGATAGCATGATCTTTAAGATTCAAATACAAAGCAAAGAAATCCATATGAAGAATGGTAGAGATTCAGGAGCTTATAAATTTTGGATTTCAAACACAGTTTCAAAATAATTTCTCATGAATGAGTTTCAAGAGATCAAGACAATGTTGAAACAAATGGAATAAGGGACAGATTGAGATTTGTTCATATAAACTGCTGCTTCATATGAAGATGATGGCTTAAAAATGATGAAAGGGACCTGACATCAAAGACATGATAATATATGAGAACCCAAAGCTCATAGTTTCTTGGTTATGGTTGTATGTATGATGTTCTTCCCTCAAAGTAGGAATCAAGTTTTGCACAACATGTTACAAGGAGTTCTTCCCCTTATTTTCAAGTTGTAGCGACTAAGATTTTCCCTACAATACTATAATTTTGTGTTACAAATGTTCTTCCAAAAGTTGTAAGGTTCTTCCTAAACTTCGAATTATTCAAACATAATGATAATTTCAAGTCGTAGAAACATTATTGCAAAAAGAAAGTTCTACCATAATAATGAATTAGTTCTTCCCCTCAAATAATGAAGATTCGTGTTGCAAGAGGGAAATTATGTCCCATACTGTTGCAAATGAAAAAAGTAATCTTCCTCAAACTTGGTTCTTCAAAATTTGACATATTGTGTTCTTCCCAACATGTGATTAAGTTTCAAAAACTGGATTAC
The DNA here is from genome assembly GCA_018584345.1 of Thuja plicata. Taxonomy (NCBI): domain Eukaryota; kingdom Viridiplantae; phylum Streptophyta; class Pinopsida; order Cupressales; family Cupressaceae; genus Thuja; species Thuja plicata. The sequence continues at coordinate 1,717,960 of MU227313.1, read as the reverse complement.
AAATTCCAAGGTTGCAGAAGCTTATGAAGCAGGAACAACCATATGATGGAGCCATACAAAGAAAGAGACGAGCGATGAAATGATTGCAGGTATAGAATGATTTCAAGACTGAAATGATAATGAAAAGATGCTTTTCCAACAATCACCAATATGATGCAGAACAATCAATGATGCAGATTCATATTTCGGTTTGAGATGTTTTCACCAAACCAGAACACATCAGGCATCAGACATCCTGTAGCAGCATGAGGTTCGACAACAGATGATATAATAGATGTCGTGTCTTGTTAGACACTTGAATATTTTCATCTTGCATTTTGTAATTTGTAAATGATAGATTACATGCAATGTAAGAACAAGATGTAGTTGCATGTGATAGTATCACGTGCAAAGCTATTCCATGTAATCATGTTGTAAGTACATTAGGTCTCACAACATTGAATAAGTAAAAGTTAGTTAGTCATAGATAAGGATTGAATAAGTCAAAGTGGTCAAGAGTTTCTCCTTTTTTCTCCTCTTTTTTCTCTCCTCTTTTCCTTATAAAGAGGGAGCTCATTGTAAATAAGGATCTTTGGTTGTGTGCAAGTAAACTATAGGCAAAACTCTTGAGTTCTGAAGACTTTGTGTTTCATTGTAAAAGAGTTGAGCATTTGAAATAAAGGAATAGAGTTTGACAAACTTTGAGTTGTTGTCTTGACCATTAATGAATGTATTTTTATTTTGCATTTGTTGATCCTTGTTCAGATTAAATAGTTATCTTGTTTATATCATTGGAGCACCTTTAATCCAAGTTTTCTAGAAGACTTTGTGCTTCAGAAGATCGGGGTTACTATAGATATTAGTGGCTGCAACATTTCAAAGTTGAAGACTTTGGGCTTTAGTGTTGGAATCTTAAATCGATTAGAGGGTGTTCAAGGGAAGACTTTGAGCTTTCTTACATCCGAAATTAGAGTGATTATTTGAAGTAAGGATGACTTTGAGCTCTTATATTATTTCATCTTTAGATAAAATCAAATGTTGTCTTAAAGGATTGTTCTTAAGTCATTCCTTGAGCCACCGATATTACTGTAGCAAGGAGAATTGTGTGTGATACAATTCAGTTCTACTTGAAGCCATCTGCGGTAGGAAGGGAGCCTCCCCTATTGCATGAAACATTTTTCGAAGTTGTAGTCTTAGTGACTTGCAAAATATTTAGCCAACAATTTTTAGCGACTCTGCTGGGGATCTGAACACATTTTTATCCAAGGTTGATAAGAAGTTCAATTGAGAAGACTTTGAGATTCTACTTGATTTTATTGTCTTGGAAAAGCGACGGAGGACTTTGTGCCTTCATGGACACATAGCTTCTTTAACATTTGTTGCTGTTTTTATAATTCTTTTACATACTTTCACGTTGCAATCTTTTTCTGAAAAAAAGAGAAAAAGATTAATCGTTTGTTCTAAAAGAGAGAACTAAATGACGTTCCATCCAAATTATTTTGTTGATCTAATTGTTCTACTGGGGATATGATACACATTCAAAAGCCTCATGCTTTCGTTTGAAGTATACTCGTGTCCTATTCATTGTAATTATTCTATCATTTTTTGATAAATTTCTTGTCATTTTTCAAGCTTATACCAAGCACATGTAAATGACCCAAGGTCCTTGTGGAAATGCTTTTGGTTCGTTAAATTTGGCTGTACCTCTACATGCTCTTCTTGATGGATCGTAAAAGAATTTTCGAAAGTTTTTCGGTAATGGACAACAACATCTTGATGAACATATTACTGCTTTTTACATTGCATGCGATGTTCATGGTGTTGAACATGAGGACATGTTTGTAAGGTTGTTCGTGGAAAGTCTTCAAGGTGTAGCTGCTGATTGGTTTTATCATCTTGCACCACAAACCATCACAAACTGGGCTATTCTCATAGTCAAGTTTGAAGAAAGGTTTAAGCCCCTTGAAGATGCTCACACTCTACTGGCCCAACTCACCCAACTGAAGAAGGCATCTCACGTACCTATGCAAGAATTTGTGGCTCATTTCAACAAGCAGATACAAAGGATTTCAACTATTGCTCAGCCTACAACTGCAATTTTGAAGTGTTTCTTCGTCAATGCTCAGATTGATGAATTCAGTTTTCTATTGCGAAGAGCATCTCCCGCTACTCTTGCAGCTGCACAAACATTGGCCATTGGAATTGAAGGTGATCTTATTCTTGCTGGGCAGATAAGAATTCAAGCAAGTGGGTTTGAAGAAAGTTCTTTTTCTTCTGATGCATTTTCTTCCATGATAAGGACAGATCCTGTAGTGTAGAGGTTAGCAAATGAGTTGCTTGCTCTCAAAAAGCAAATAGCTCAAGGTATTTTCTTCGTTCCTCACGAAGATGTACAAAGAAAGCCTCTTCTAAATGTTGCTCATAGTTCTGTTGTTGAGAATTAACAAAAGTTAGTTTCATCACCACAAAAACTTGCTATTGAGGCACCATCAACATAGGCAACAATAAAGCATCTTGAATATGAGGACAGTGATCTCGCTATTCTCTTCCAGGAAAACGAAGCAGACATAGCTGGCGACTCTTATTTCTGGTTCACGCAGTCTTAGAAAGCTGTTGATAAAAAACATAAAGATGAAATTTTTTCATATGTTCTTGTGAATGAAGACAATCATGTCATTATACATGAAAAGATGGACATGCATGAAGGTCTCGGTCAAGCTCACATTAGTGCATCTTTGTTTCAAGGACATGAACTTGAACGAGTGTTGCATGAAAGTTTTACTTGAGAACTTGATGAGGATTTTATCATGAACATCATAGGGGAATTTTGTTCAAATATTGAAGACAATTCTCTTATGTCAAAAATTTGTAACCAACATGGTGGAGAAGGAAGCAATGAGGTAACTCATTTTGATCAGCCTGACGTGATGATGGTTGATGAACAAGTTACTCAAGTTGCAGCCAACAAGAAGAGTTAATAATTTTTTCGATCCAGGGGTGTCCCATAAGGCATCTAGTTTGGTTGGAGGCCAACGAGAAGGTAGATATTCCACTTGTACTTGAGCATGAAGATACATTTGAAGCAGAGGCTAGAAATGCATCTGCAGTTCAACAGAAGCATTCTGAATTCATGATCTCATCTTGGAGTAGAAATACATTTGATTCATCTCAAGAAGGTGAATTTGTTCATTTCTTCCCAGAGGTGTTACATTAAACATTGATATCATTGCTCTAGTTGTTCGTGTTTCATCTGTACAAAGTTGCCTATGAACATGTAAGGTACTACAAGCTGCTGAAAAAAGGTAGCTATTTTGTTGAGCCGGTAAATGGTTTCATCTGAAAAATTGCATTGTCGGCTAGTTTTAATTAGGTAGATTTTCTTTGTTTTCAATAATTGTGCTTGCACAGTTTTGTGTATTGTTTTTAATTAGGTGCTTTGCGTTGGTTGCGTCATTCTTTTGTTTTGTGTTTTTGATGCTCAAGTCTATAGCCCAATGGATACTAAGGCACTTGGAGATTCTAGATTCTACATTTCTCGTTGTTTCTAAGAACAAATGAGCTACGTTCCCCAATCATAGCCAGCTATTGTCCTCAATTTTGCATCCAGAAAATTGAACAACCCTACGCAATTTCTCAAATATTGGTAAGAGTTCTCTCTAAGGTTTTCAATGGTTTGGGTTATTTAAGAACTCTTTAAAGTTAACCAAGTGGTGGTGATTTTTTTTGTTTTTTTGGAAATGCATGTTTTAAGTTTCAAAATCCATATGAAAATTATGTCAAAAAAACCTGTGGCCTCTTGTTTACATATGCAAAATCCTTTAAAAATTCAACTCCTTATATATAATGGTGGCTATTTTAGGTAGTTTTGCATATATGCTTGTCTCAAAACATATGTTATACGTCTTATAGAGCTTGTTATTTATTCTTAAAAGTCCACGATTTTTATGAAGTATTAGTGGGCGCTATTTTTATATATATTTGCATATGTTTTAAATGATATTGCATGTGCAAACTTAATTGAACAATCCGTTTTCATATATGTGGTGGCGATTTTTTATAACAAATGCATATGTTTTTAGTTACAAAAACATGTGTGAATGTTCTAGAGAAACCCGTGTTTTTCTTTTGAAGACGCGTTTTCACTTAGAAATAGGAAGGTGTCAAATTTTAGGCACTTTGCATATCGTTTTGACATATACATTGAACAAAGACTCCCCTTCACATGTTTCAAAAGATAACATCGTTTTCGAAGGCTTTACATAATGAGTTCATTTAAAACTTGTTTGTCTTCGTCGTTTTCTAGAGAGGTTGTAAATATGTTTCAAAAGCATATTATATGCAACATGCTTTATAAAACCTGTTTTTAACAAACTAATTATATGATGTTGTTTATATGAGGAGTGACATGTTTTAAACGCTTCATCATTTCTCATGTTAACCGATTCCATAGAAGGTTGCCCTTTCTATTTCTTGAAGCTGAGACAAGATTTTTTTATTGCAAATCACATTAAAATAATTCCACACTTAGCTGCATTTTGGAAGGGAAAGCCCGTCTAGGGCACAATACGATATTTCCAGCTTGTATTCATCATCCAAAATCACGTTTTCAGCCTTACAAGTGTCGTTTCTGTTTGGTGTTGCATCTTTGTTCGATTTGCAAGTTCGAAGCTTTCAATCTTTTTGCTATAATCATGCATTTTGTTTCTCAATCCTTTACACTTGTCAAGGATTTATTCTTGACTTGGAAAAAGCATTGATATCACAAGTATAGAGTTCATCTACAAAGCCAAACATGCAGAGACATTAAGATAGTAAGCAAACATTGTTGGCTGAGCTGTTATGAAGCAACAAAGATTGGAATCACTATCATGACAAAGGTTGCAGATTTGAGATGGAATGCAAACTATTGCAATGGGGAAAAGACAAAGATTAAAGACATGCATACAAAATAGAGAAAAGGAAGACAATCAGGGAAAAGCTAAGCACAATTCAATGTGTAGCTTGAGAGTTCTCTCAATATCATATTGCAGAGATACATGGTTGAATAATATTTCATGTTGTGGTCTCACTTGTAAAAGAGTGCTAGCAATGGAATGCAATGAACAATGGAAAATGATAGCATGATCTTTAAGATTCAAATACAAAGCAAAGAGATCCATATGAAGAATGGTAGAGATTCAGGAGCTTATAAATTTTGGATTTCAAACACAGTTTCAAAATAATTTCTCATGAATGAGTTTCAAGAGATCAAGACAATGTTGAAACAAATGGAATAAGGGACAAATTGAGATTTGTTCATATAAACTGTTGCTTCATATGAAGATGATGGCTCAAAAAATGATGAAAGGGACCTGACATCAAAGGCATGAAAATATATGAGAACCCAAAGCTCATAGTTTCTTGGTTATGGCTGTATGTATAATGTTCTTCCCTCAAAGTAGGAATCAAGTTTTGCACAACATGTTACAAGGAGTTCTTCCCCTTATTTTCAAGTTACAACGACTAAGATTTTCCCTACAATACTATAATTCTGTGTTACAAATGTTCTTCCAAAAGTTGTAAGGTTCTTCCTAAACTTCAAATTGTTCAATCATAATGATAAATTCAAGTTGTGGAAACATTACTGCAAAAAGAAAGTTCAACCACAATAATGAATTAGTTCTTCCTCTCAAATAATGAAGATTCGTGTTGCAAGAGTGAAAGTATTTCCCATACTATTGCAAATGAAAAAAGTAATCTTCCTCAATCTTGGTTCTTCAAAATTCGGCATATGGTGTTCTTCCCAACATGTGATTAATTTTCAAAAACTGGATTACAAATTCCAAGGTTGCATAAGCATATGAAGCAGGAACAACCATATGATGGAGCCAAACAAAGAAAGGGACGAGCGATGAAATGAATGCAGGTATAGAATGATTTCAAGACTGAAATGATTGCGGGTATAGAATGATTTCAAGACTGAAATGATAATGAAAAGATGCTTTTCCAGTAATCACCAATATGATGTAGAACAATCAAGGATGCAAATTCATATTTTGGTTTGAGATGTTTTCACCAAACCAGAACAAATCAATCACCGAGCATCCTGTAGCAGCATGAAGTTCGACAAAGGATGATATAATAGATGTCGTGTCCTCTCAGACACTTAGAATATTTTCATCATGCATTTTGTAATTTGTAAATGATAGATTACATGCAATGTAAGAACAAGATGTAGTTGCATGTGATAGTATCACGTGCAAAGCTATTCCATGTAATCATGTTGTAAGTACATTAGGTCCTACAACATTGAATAAGTCAAAGTTATTTAGTTATAGATAAGGATTGAATAAGTCAAAGTGGTTAAGGGTTTTCCCTTTCTTCTCCACTTTTCTCTCTCCTCTTTTCCTAGATAAACGAGGGAGCTCATTGTAAATAAGGATCTTTGGTTGTGTGCAAGTAAGCTATATGCAAAACTCTTGAATTCTGAAGACTTTGTGTTTCATTGTAAAAGAGTTGAGCATTTGAAATAAAGGAATAGAGATTGACAAACTTTGAGTTGTTGTCTTGACCATTAATAAATATATTTTATGTTGCATTTGGTGATCTTTGTTCAGATTAAATAGTTATCTTGTTTATATCATTGGAGCACCTTTAATCCAAGTTTTCTAGAAGACTTTGTGTTTCAGAAGATCGAGGTTACTATAGAGAGTAGTGGCTGTAACATTTCAAAGTTGAAGACTTTGGGCTTCAGTGTTGGAATCTTAAATCGATTAGAGGGTGTTCAAGGGAAGGCTTTGAGCTTTCTTGTACATCTAAAATTAGACTGATTATTTGAAGTAAGGATAAGAGACTTCGAGCTCTTATATTATTTCATCTTTAGATAAAATCAACCGTTGTCTTAAAGGATTGTTCTTAAGTGATTCCTTGAGCCATCGATATTACTGTAGCAAGGAGAACTATGTGTGATACAATTCAATTTTACTTGAAGCCGCCTGCGGTAAGAAGGGAGCCTTCCCTATTGCTGAGAGGAGAGAGCAATCTCAAATATGGTTGGACAGAAGGAAGGGTCTTCTTTCATTTGAAATTGATTTGAGTTAATTTCATTAAGTTTGCACAAAGTTATGGTCATTTTTCTAAAAACTGTTATGTGAATAAGGGTTTTGAGGGCTTGAGTACAAAATTTATAATTTGGGGCACTTTCCACCATTGTAATTTTGTCTAGTTTGGTTTTTTGATTCTTTGGGAGTGTAGTTAAGGATTTTTAAGGTTGTAGGTATATTAGATGTTGTTTGTGGGCAAAATGATGATGCCTTATGCAGCTAGCCTATATGTTTTTGCGTATTTTCACAATGCAGTGATAAGGATTTCATGAAATAAGAGGAGGAGGATCATTGATGGTGCTAGAACTTGTGGTTTCATGTTGTTTACCATCTATCCCAACCCTTGGATCGCAAATTAGTGTTTTAGAGTTGAAGGATCTCATGGTTGCTTTGTCATGGAGGGATCATTTAATCCTAAAGGAGCAGTTACGTGTAAATTGTTTGTTAATATGTTGTAAAACAACCTATGCCAAGTTTTGGATATTTTTTAGTACTCTAAAAAGGGTATTCTAATAGCCTTTCACAGTCTTGAAATATGGTTTGCATCACAAGATAGTAAATATTGTCTTATGGGGAAATCTACTAGGATTCAAGGCAATTTGTGAATGAGAGACCATAGGATGGATTTCTTAATTCTTTGCGTGATTCCCTTGGAACGATTAGGACATGTACACCTTGTGTAGGGTCTTTCAAATGTTGGGTAAAGCCTCTGAAGCATTTATACCTTGTTATGGGTTTGTGGTTTTGGGGGAACGTCGTTGTTGATTTGAGATAGTTAGGTAGAAAAACCTTGAAATTTGAAAGTTGGACAATCAATTGTTGAGAAATATACTTTCAGTTGAGTGAAGTGAACCCTTGCTCTACATCAAATTGGTATTAGAGCTCAGAATATCTGGGCAAGAGAGTATGGTGTTTATGTGTTGTGTTTGTGTAGGTTGAGAAGAGAACCTGGTTGCCAAAAGACTAGGTAGGGAAGAGAAGAGACCTGGGTGAGGCAAAGGCAAAGTTGAAGAGATGGATTTGTTAAGTACGTGTAGAGTGACAGTTCACAAAAGAAGAAGAAAGAAGAAGAAAATAAGAGGAAAGAGGAAAAATAAAGAGCAAGGAAAATGGAGTTTTACCAAAAGATTAGAGAATTGGAACAAGCCTTAGATGAGTTGGAAAAATGAGTTGCCCTAAAAAGCCAAAAATTACACTTACCAATCAAGGATAAAATCGCATGGCCTATCAGAAGGATCATTTGGAAGAGGAAAAGGAAAATAAGAATAACAACAACAAAGGGGGTAAGCAATGAAGAGGTAAGTACACGTATGATTATTTTGATGTCATCAAGTTTTGAAGAGGTTCAAAAGGACAAGGTAGATATGGTTGTGGACGAGTTTCCTTATCATTTTTAGTTGATTGAATCTAATGATCAAGCCGAACAAGTTGAAGGGTGCATGACGGTTTACACTGTTGACAGAGTTGATATTGCTGATTGTATTGAAGTGGATGAGGTTGATAAAATCAATGTTGCTGATAAACCAATAATAGAGAATGATAGTGATTAGATGGATGATAAGGTTGATGATAAGGAATGGCAGGGGTTACCAAAAAGATTTGAGAAGAAAAACACAAATTTCATGAGTAATATTGATACTAATGAGTTTGTTTTGACAATGAATTTGTTATTATGTTCATTCCAATGCAGGAATCAAGAGAACCGGGTTGGGAAAAGCAACAAAATATCTTTGACAGGTCCAAATACTTGAGTAGAAAGATAGGCAAGCCAAGGGTGAAGATGAAGCATAGTGTTGGTGCAAGTTCAAGAGAGGATACATATTTCCAGTACCTAGTGCATTGGAAGGGCAAACTAGATGAAAGAAACATTTGGAGATCAGAGATCAAACACGTTATGTTACAGGTCATCACTAAAGGTACTTGAGTTTTGTTGTCCCAAATTTTGACATCACAAAATTGGACAACCCTACGCAATTTTCTCAAGAATTCGTAGGTGTTTCCTCTGAGTTTAGGTGTTCTGAATGATGTATGATGAAAACAATTTGTCATCATTGAAATTGCCTTGAGTTTTGTATCTTCTGAATGTCGCGTTGGAAGGTTTCCGTTAAGCTTATCGCCATATTGCTTGTTAGAACAAGTTTTTCTTCTATGCCTACAAGCACTTGATTTCTGACAACCTTCGAGTCTTTTCTTCATTTTTCTTGTTTATATGCTTCATTTTTATTTTGATTTTTTTCTCTAAGGTTGTAGCATTTTTAATCCTGCTTGTTTTGAGCTATCTTAGGCCACAAAGGAATTTGTCTAGCCGAAGTTATTAAAGAATTAAGCTTTTGCCAGTGGGGTTTTTCTTCCCGACTGCATATCCTTGTTCTTTATTTAAAAATTCTCATTAAGTGGGCTTTTTGTTGGCATTTACATGATATAAAACATGTCATTTACATATAAAATTGATTGCGAATCCCATTTTAAAATTTTACATTATTTCGATGAAGTTTAAATATAATTTTTTATGAATTCCTAATATAAAGGTGGACTTTTTAAGTCCTGTTACATATCTCATTAAATTTATAAATTACATATCAAATTGAATACATTAGTGAAGATTTTTAAACCACTTACATGTATTTTCATCTATTTGCATATGTATTTCCTGTTGGAATTAATGGGAAGTGTGTACTGAGAGGGGAGGGGTGAATTAATACCTCTAAAACTTTTGTATTCTTTTATCAATTAACATTTGTGTAATCAATTGTATATCCATTCATCTGATCTGTACTATCTTGATGCGAGTTATATCGATTCATAAACTTAACATACATGTGAACATTCATACAAACATTCATGAAAGTAATTGACACATAACACATGAAATTATATCGTAGAAAACTCCTGTTAGGAAGTTAAAATTGTGGTGGGGATGGCACCCACAAAATCTTCATTATCTGTAGATTGGAAGGGGCCGGTTAAGGCTTACAATTCGATCACTTCTGCTGATCTACCCGGTTAAGAGTATCTGTGGAGACTTGTTAAAGTCTACTCGGTTAAGAGCTTTAGCAACACTGTTGAGTGTGCACTCGGTTAAGAGATTTGTAGTTGGACTGTTAAATCCACCTTCCTTGAAAGGATTTTTACACTTTGCTCCACTTGTTAGAATGATAGCAAATCACAATTTGATCTGGTAAATGCAATCTCCTATTGCTGATACAGATCCATTTAAGTTTACATGAATAAGATTATCACCTAATGTGATTGAGTGATAGCTCTAATTCTCGGTAGCCTCTGTTCTTGGTTCTTGCTAACCAAAATTACCTTTTGCTGTTCTGGTTCTAGAAACTTTCATTCTGATCCATAGATGTGCTTGTAGGCTTCATTCATCCTCTCTTTTATATTCACACATTGTATAATGAATGATTGCATCATCTATTTATTAGATGGATTGACATCATCAAGTTTCACAAAAAACAATGTTAACTCTAAGATCAGGTTTACAACTTTACCTTGATCTCCTAGTTTATGTGTTTTAAATTAGTTAGACTGATTAAAGCACTTACATTCATGTTTCTTGTCCCTAAAGAAATGGATTTAAAAACAAATCAAGATTCTATAAATAGAATAAGACTGCTTTATCTGACGTGGAAGTCAGATCCACTTTTTGCGGGCTGCAACCGACTCTTGGTTTCTAACGGTCGGTTATGCTATGCAATCAGTTGACTGTCTTTCGGTTTTGTTATCTCGATTTTCTCTTTAACTGTCTCTTCAGTTTTGTTCTCTCGGTTTGCTCTTTAACTGTCTCTTCGGTTTGCACTATGTCTTGCACGTCGGGTTCCTCTGTTGGGTTCCTCTTTATCTTTTTGACTTTGCATTTCCGGTGTACACAAAAAGTTGTTGTCGATTCTCTTTGTACTTAGTCATTTTTGGTGATCTCTTTATATCTGATTTTCGGTTTGCTCTTTGTCTTGTCTTTCGGTGTATGCTTACCGAAAGTGTTGTTTGCATACTAATGGCAAATTAATGTCATCAATCTCCCATTTTGACATTAGTATCAAAACCTGATATGTGCAAAATACTAACAAAATGTGAAGTATGTACAACATATATAATCTTTAGTCATTAATGACTCCCCCTATGTATATGCCGGTATATCATTATTTTCGGTAGTACTGTATAGTGCTTTCCTATCTGTACATATCATTTTCCCCATATGAATATACATATACATATCATTTTCCATATATCATTTGCCCATTTGAATACATATCATTTTCCCCTTTTTTTGATATTAAGGGCAAAGGTCTATACCTGAGCTTATAAAAAATGTGTGAGTGAAGACTTCATGTCTTCCATCATTTTCTCCCATTGTTCCTTCAACTTCTCTAGAGCCATGTGCTCGAGTGTGATCTTGGAGTGCATATCATAGATGCTATTTGCTAGAAACATCTCGGGGGTTGCTATCAATTGCCTTGCCGAACTGATATGCTGTTGAAGCAGTGTTAGATTCGGTAGAAGTTGAGCTTGGAGCTCAGTGACTTCTTCCCTGAAGTGTGTCTCAGCTTCCCACAGTTCCTGCCTTAACCTCTTTATTTAAATGATCTTCTCATAATGCAAATTAATTGCATTATCTCCATCGGTGGTTAAGCTATTAGCACTGTTAGCTAGATCTGAATCTAACTTTGCTATGTTTTCACTATTCTCTTTAGTGAACTTTTCCATGTGCTTAGTTGTTGAATCAAGGAAATAGCTTTAGTTATAATTGGATCTAATTTAGTAATGAATTTTGAAAGCTTTACCTTGTTGACTACCACTTCTTGGATGATGTTCTCAATGAGTTTCTCCTGGTACTTCTGCTCTGCTCTCTCTTCTATTGCCTTCTCTGCATCAATGTTCTGAGTGGTAATTGTGTCGGTGAGAGTGGCTAATTGATCAAGAATTGGCTTATTTTGATCAATATCAACATCAGGAACAGTCTGGTGCAAGCCATTGAGTCTTGGTATTGTTTCCTCAGCTTCTCTTGTAATGCCTTCCTTTGGCATATTTCACCATATTCTTGTAATGCTTCATAATCGAGTGTAGTTGGGTCACATTTTGGTATCTCAATGATTTCATCCAAAGTGACCTCCAACTTATTTTTCTTGGATTTCTTCTTCTTCTTTTGTGTAGAACTTGAGTGCAGTAGCATTGCCAATTTCTCGGCTTTGTCCATTGTGCTTGATGAAGTTACTTGTTGTGCTTCTTTTTGCTGCTTTGATTCGGTTTTAGCTTCTTAGTTTTCTGTAGACGTCTCCACATTAACCTTCACATTGTCGGTAGCAACTTTGTCGGTTTCCCCAGGAGTGCCATCTTTAGGTTTATCTCCTTCATCGGTGTCCTTATGTACATCTTTCTTTGCTTGTGCATCCTTCTCTGTTGTGTCTGCATCTGCTTGTTTTGAATCTCCTCGTGTAACCTTATTAGTATCGGTTACTGTGTGAGTGTCTCCGATGTCCTTTTGATCATCAGTGTTGTCTTTCTTTTCCTCTTCCCTTGCATCCTCGGGAGTGTCTTTTTCAGGTGATTTATCTTTCTCTTGTAGAATATTGATAGGTTGTTTCAATATTGGCATGTTGCTCGGTATATTCACCTGTGCATTATCAATTCCAGTGTCCTGCTCATCGGTTGTGTCCTTTGTAACATTGACATCTTCATCTTTGTTTACTTCTTCTGTTGGGTCATCGGTAATGTCAATGATAGTATTATCCACAATGTTGTCCTTTGTGGTGTGAGGCCATGTTTCATCTGCAACATCCATTTTGTTGTCGGTTGTGTCTTGTTCTTCCTTGTCTAACTCAACAGATGTATCATCTTCTTTATTTTTTATTAGGATCTGTTCTTGAGTTGCCTTATCAACATCTTTTTGTTGTAGGTCTTTCTTCCTCAGTAGGTATGTTTAGAATTTTACACCATTTCTTGTGACTTTCTTGTTCAAGCTCTATAAGCTTCCCTTCAAGAATTTTGTAGGCTCTCAACTTTGGTGAGAATTCATTTTTGTGGTTCTCCATCATCTCATCAATTTCTTCCTTCTTGGATTCAGAAGGCATGAGAGTAACAAGTACTCTTTTTCTTATTTCCTTCTCACTCTTCAAAGCAAATGTCCATCTAGAGTATAGTCTGTCCAAGAGTTCCCTTGGTACATTATTGCTTTCAAACTGAATTGGTACATATTTCAACTTGTACATTTTTGCTATGATGACATCTTCATTTTTGTTTAGATCTTTTGGATCTAGTTTCAGCCATCTTCTTATCTTAGAATCTGTAACAGATCTTGAATTTGCAATAGATTTGCATATGTCATCAATGCTTTCTGGAGCTTTAACCTTGACTTTTTCTGCCTCTACAACTTCATCTTGCTCGGTGTCCTCAATGTCTTCTTGGGTTCTGATGAGTTTCCTTACTCTTTTGTTTGGCCCTCTTTTCGGCGTGGCCACTTTCCTCTTGTATGTTCTTACTTTTCCTTTCTTCAAAGGTGAAGGACTTGAATCCTTAGATGTTTGACTTCTTGTTCTAGAAGTAGCTGTTGTCCTTGGCTTCTTGGTTGGTGGTTGAGGTGGTGAATCTGACTCTGTGGCCTCAGAGTCATTCTTTTCTTCAACTTCACCAATAGGTAGCCGTCCTTCGGTTTCTTCCTCCTTTTCAACTTCTTCCTCATGTTCGGTTTCTTCCTATGTTGCCGACAGTATCTTCTTAAGGTTCTTGACCATCTTGTCCTTTTTCTTGACAATTTTCTTAACAACCAGGCCATATTTTATTCTTGTTTTGGCCTCCTTATAAGTTCCAAACTTAGGTTGTTTCTTATCTAATGGTTCATTTAACAAGGCATCAATTGCTTTAGATGTTAGATCTATATTTATCTCATATTCTAATGGTCGAAGCCATGCTGTCCGCGGTACAACAGGTTTGATATAGGTGTGGTTTGTATCAACCATGAAACATATTTCATCTTTGAATTTCTCAATGAGTTGCTCGAGGACCCTTACCCTCTTTTGCATTCGATCTTTGAATACATTAAAGTATTCATCCATGATTGTCTCAAAATTATCTCCCAGTGAGGTTATGTGTTCACTGATCTGCATGGTGACTGGTTTTGTGCTATCCCATTTCACATTTCATACCGATGGGAATGTTTCTTGAAAGTAGAAGAAAATGCACATTATGAGTGAGCCAAACTTACATGTGTTAGACTTCGCATTCCTTATAGTCATCAAATTATCTTCTAACTGGTTCAGTAGAAGTTCAGATAAGTCCAACTGTGTTCCATTCTTCGCAATCTTGTAAGCTGTGTCTACTGCACCGGATGTTATGCTGTTCATCCTGCTGGCCTGAAATAATTTGTAGCCTAGAACACATGCACCGAATTTCATCTCATCATCGGTAATGGTGGGAACCTTCAATCCTCTGCCATCCCATTTGGCTCCTGTAATATTTTCAGTCTCAGCCTTTGGTGGGTGCTTTAATGCTTTTACCTTCTCGGTTACAGGGTAACCGGTGACTGCATGGATAACATCTCAGGTTATCATCTTCAGTTCATCCAGCCAAAGTTTATGATTGTGCATTCGGCTTAGTACTAACCGAATCCACTCGGTTTTGAAGACCTTTGAGAATAACATGGCATTAGTGAGCCCTTTCACTTCTATATGTTTATGCTCCTCTTTCAAAGTTCCATAAATCACCTAAATCTGCAATCTTGCAGTGTATAAATGCTCAAACGTCCTCGACATGCAAAACCCTAGCTAGTATTCGCAAGAATGCTCCAGCATCGTCGGGTTGTGAGGCAACCTCAGGGTGAATCTTGTAGTGTGGTTCCTCACATGCCGAATTCTCGATGAGCTTAAACTCATCCTTCTTGGTGTTCTTCGATTTCACAGTTCTTGAAGTTGTAGCCATTATCAGATTTTAGGGCTTTCTGTGAAATGCGTGAAAATAAAGTTGTCTGTTGTTTGTAGAACTTACTGTATACACGAAGTGTTGTTTCTGATCTGCTTTGGAGTGCTGGTGGTTGAGTTGTGGTCGCTCTGTGATCTTGTCTCTTTCTGCTTGAAAATAGCTCTCGTCGCTCTACTCTGGTTGTGGTGAACAAAGAGTCTGTTTCGTCGCCCTTTTATAGTTGTTTGCCCTGAAAAGCAAGTCATTAATGCTTACCAACTCCTCGGTGTGTGAAGACGAAGTTCGTCGGTTAAGACTTCAACCTCCCTTCGGTGACAACATGAAATTTTCGGGGCGGTCGTTATACCTCTTGCTTTTATCGACGGGTTTCGGTGTTGCAAACAACTTGTTCACTTTGCTCGGTCACTGACAAGGCTCGGTTTACATTAGCAAATATGCTTTTAACCAACGCTTCTCGGTAAGTGTAGGCAGTCTCATCTTTGAGTGTGTACCGACGTATTTCGGTATGTATGCCCGATAACATAGTTATCACAAATTTTAACAAGTAATACCATGATGCATCTTTACTTATGCTAATTTGGTATTTTATCAACATAATATGGAACTGATGTAAAATAATAACTTGGGGTAATGCAGTTCCATACTTGTTCTGCTTAGGTGGGGGTGGCAATGTCATCAGATGCATTGGATTTGGTGTCACTATTTGCATTGCTCGGTCCAGCTTCATCATTGTTTGAAGCTTTTCTCCACATTTTGTCTCTTGCCCTCCGGATGTCTTCAATGATATTTCCATTGGGATATGTGCTGGTTTCTGTCATTCGGTCTCTACAATCTTTCTTGAGATGACCAACTTTATGACAGTGTAAGCATGCCATTCCGGGGTTAGTCCAGCCTCTAGACTTTCTAGTCCACTGTCTCATACAGTTTGTAGCAATGTGACTAAATCTTCCACATGCTATAAAATTTGTCCAAGTGTTGTAATCCCATACATACTGGTTACCGACTCTCTTCGGTTGACAGGGAGTTTCTTGACCTTTAGGCTTCCATGCTTGCCTTTCTTTTTCCAGCATTCAAGAGTTGTGTGCCCATTCATTTTGAAAGTAGGGCAATATTTGTCCATGTAGGTTTCCTTCTTTGGTTGTTTCATTTGAGACTTACATTCATATGCTTTATGTCCTTTCTTGTTACATTTATAACAAAATCCTATGAATGAAGATGTAGATTTAGGAATACCTTTCATTTTGCCTCTGCATACATTTGATGTATGACCTTGCCTTCCACAGTGATTGCATGTAAGCTTTCTTGGTCTTGAATTTGTATAGACATTCTTTGGATCAATTTGATTTGATGATTCTCCATTCTCGGTAAAACCTAGACCGGTGTTGTTGTTGACTTTTCGTTGTCCTTCAAGAAAATCATCTATTCTTTTATTGCTTTCTTCAGCTTTCTTGATAATTTCATTATGCTGTTGCTGAATTCTTATTTCATGTTTCAACTTTTCATTCTCATCCCTTAGCTCACCGATAGCTTCTATTCTTTCAACGAGTTCAACATTTATTCTGTTTGCCTCTTGACTCATAAGAATAATCTGATTTGTAATTTCATGGTGATGCTTTGTAAGTCTTTGTATTTTAGACTCTTTTTCTTGTAGCTTTTCTGTAATTTTTCTTCTATCATCAATAGCTAGTGTTCTTTCTTGCTCAGCTTGTCTAGCATTGTTCATGACATCAATCATCCTTACCATCTGTGTCTCTTGACCGATTTGCAAAGATTTAACTTGTCCAGCCAGATATTGTTGATATCAGTTAGGCTTGTGATGCTTTTTTCTAATGTATATGATGCTTTGCTTGTAGTTGATCTAGAAGACTCAAAGAAATTTGGTATCTCTTCCTCATGATAATCTGTCTCATTACAGCGAGATGCCATAATCTTTCTTTCATCTAACAACCGTCCCATGTTGATTCTAGCTTCTTTATACTGTTCATAGAACATCTAAATTTCTAGCTTCTTATTTTCAATATTTTTGTCGAGTCTGTACTTCTCTATTATATGATCTTCTCTCTTAAGCCTTTAAGCTTTTCCAAAGGAGAGACTTAGCTCTGATACCAATTGTTGGAATTAATGGGAAGTGTGTACTGAGAAGGGAGAGGTGAATCAATAACTATAAAACTTTTGTATCCTTTAATCAATTAACTTTTGTGTAATCAATTGTATATCCATTCATCTGATCTATACTATCGTGATGTGAGTTATATCAATTCATAAACTTAACATACATGTGAACATTCACAGTAACATTCATGAAAGTAATTGACACATAACACATGATATGATATCGCAGAGAACTCCTGTTAGGAAGTAAAAACTACGGTGGGGATGACACCCGCAAAATCTTCACTATCTGCAGATTGGAAGGGGCCGGTTAAGGCTTACAATTTGATCACTTCTGATGATCTACCCGGTTAAGAGTATCTGTGGAGACCTGTCAAAGTCTACTCGGTTAAGAGCTTTAGCAACACTGTTGAGTGTTCACTCGGTTAAGAGATTTGTAGTTGGACTGTTAAATCCACCTTCCTTGAAAGGATTTTTACACTTTGCTCCACTTGTTAGAATGATAGCAAATTACAATTTGACATGGTAAATGCAATCTCCTATTGTTGATACAGATCCATTTAAGTTTACATGAATAAGTTTATCACCTAATGTGATTGAGTAATACCTCTGATTCTCGGTAGCTTTTGTTCTTGGTTCTTGCTAACCAAATGCACCTTTTGTTGTTCTGGTTCTTGAAACTTTCAATTTGATCCATAAATGTGCTCGTAGGCTTCATTCATCCTCTCTTCTATATTCACACATTGTATAATGAATGATTGCATCATCTATTTATAAGATGGATTGACATCATCAAGTTTAACGAAAAACAATGTTAGTTCTAAGATCAGGTTTACAACTTTACCTAGATCTCCTAGTCTATGTGTTTTAAATCAGTTAGGCTGATTAAAGCACTTACATTCATGTTTCTTGTCCCTAAAGAAATGGATTAAAAAACAAATCAAGATTCTATAAATAGAATAAGACTGCTTTATCTGACGTGGAAGTCAGATCCACTTTTTGCAGGCTGCAACTGACTCTCGGTTTCTGACTGTCGGTTATGTTATGAAATTAGTTGATTGTCTTTCGGTTTTATTCTCTCTGTTTTCTCTTTAACTGTCTCTTCGGTTTTGTTCTCTTGGTTTGCTCTTTAACTGTCTCTTCGGTTTGCACTATGTCCTGCACGTCGGGTTTCTCTGTCGGTGTTCCTCTTTGTCCTTTTGACTTTGCATTTTCGGTGTACAGACAAAGTTGTGCTATCGGTTCTCTCTGTACTTAGTCATTTTCGGTGATCTCTTTATATCTGATTTTCGGTTTGCTCCTTGTCCTGTCTTTCAGTGTATGCTTACCGAAAGTGTTGTTTGCATACTAATGGCAAATTAATGTCATCATTTCCATTCTTAAAATGCGTCGTTAAGTCTCCAAGTCTTTGCATATAAGAGCTGGGTGGCGGTTTTAAGCAAGAATGCATATGTAACTACATTGTAAGAGTGTGTTTATACTCACTTTAGAAGTGCTTTGTGTATACAAGTCATAAAGTGGTGATTTTAAGGAGGAGTGCATATGTTTTGAACTCTTTAAAACATATGTAAGTGCACTTGCAAATCACGTTTCAACTCCTTATGTTGTTGCGTTTCTTTTTTAAGACTCTAGGGTGACGATTTTTCTCCAAGTCATATATGTTTTGAAAGTCTTTTAAAACATATGTAACTCACATCTAAAATCCCGTGTTGACTATAAGTGACGATTTTAAAACACATTGCATATTAAAATGATGTGCGAAAGCTTTGTTAAAACTCGCCATCGTTTTCACAATCCTCCTTAGCATATGTAACAAGGCTTTCGAAGCCCATTTTTAACCATCAAAGGCCACGATTTTCTCTGGATATTACGGACAACATTTTTTAAAGCATATACATGCTATGTAAATATGGAAGAACTCATCTAAAAACTTGTCACTTCCTTTAGAAGTTGCATTGTGTTTTGCAAAGCCCGTCTAGGGCATAACTCACATGAACAAGGGAGAAAAAAGAACATTTTCTTAACCTATGACTTCAAGGAAGTAGCTCGTCTAGGGTATAGATGTCGTTTTATGGTGTATCTCCATGATTTTAAAGCTACATTTTTCTCTAGAGCATCGTTTTTAGAGTGATTTGCATATCCTTTTCATTCTCAAGCAAAGATCCGATTTGGAAGGTTTGAAAGTTTCTCCTTGTTGCTACTTTTGTGCATTTCGAATCTCCATTGAAGACATTTGTCATCTATCTCTCCATGACTCATTGAAATGCATTAATTTTAAAGAAGAATTAATCAAATCCCTGGTCTTTATAACCCATTCTTGAAGGTCTTTCTCTAAATCCGAAAATCATTTGGATTTGATTAAGATTTTCTAAGAGATTTTGGAAGGAATTTTTGTTTTCTCTTCTTGAAGGGAGGTAAGTTTTTATTTTCTTGTTTCCAAGTTTGTGTATATGTTTTTTGGTTTTTTTAGAATGCAAGTCTTTCATTTCATTTTCAGATTTGTATGCTGGTTTTGTTTTTGATGTTGAACCCTTCTACTTCCGTCTAGAATTCTCCAAGTTACATATGCAAGTTCTTCATATCACTTGCATATCCAGTCGGGATTAAAACCGTCATTCCAAGTGATAAAAGAACTTCACGGAAGCAAGTTATTTCCTCAATATGTAAATGCAAATTAAAATCCCACTTTCAAATGCATTGCATACCTTTCTCATGTTTTCCCAAGGCTGCAAAGGGACCTAAAATTCTCGTTTTTGGTTTCCCAGTGCTTGCTGATTGACTTGTAATGGGATATTAAAACCCCACTTATGAGAAAATACCATTCCACACACACACACACACACACACACACACACACACACACACACACACACACATGTATATGTATATCTACACACAAACACACACACACACACATATCTGTGTGTGTGTGTGCATATATATATATATATATATGTGTGTGTGTGTGTGTGTTTGTGTGTGTGTACACACACACACACACACACAGATATACTCGTTATTGCTTCATTTCCTCATAAAAGCTTGCTGTCCATATATGCACTTCTCCTAGAAAAACTCATTTTTGGTTTTTCTCTCAAATTTTAAACATTGATTTTACTCAAAATTAATTGTCCCTTCGCTACCCCAAAGCTTTCCAGTTGTATTCCCCACTCGTGCGCTTCTAGATTTGCATCTTTGAATCAAAATAAGCTTTCTATGGATCCATCTTATGAGGACGTACTTACATTCTGGGATTTTCATGTAACAGTTGCTCATGCACACGTTCTTTCCATGTAAGGCGAAACTACTCCATCCAGAGGAAAATAAAAGAAAAAGATGAAGCATTAGTATGATAAGACCCAAAATTTTATTCCTCCTTCGCAGGTTACTTCATACTGTGATGAGATCCAACATACTGAGCTTGTTCATTTAGATATGGAAGACTTTCTGAAAAGAGTTGAAGCAGTTGCAATAGATAACATGCGTTGCATCAAGCAAAGTTATATCCACATGGTTTCAACTTTCGCTCTTGCTCTCCTAGAACTTGAGTTTATCTCAACATGTGCCAGGAACTTTGATTGTAATTTCAGAATTATCAGGGACCAAGATGGAAATACCATTATGAGCCTGGATCCGGATACCATAGATGAAATATTCAGGTACCAACCACTCCCGTGGTCATAAACATTTTAAAAGACAAGGCTTTGGAGAGATGGGATGAAGATAAGCATTATTGCATGAGGCATGTTAATGATCATTGGTTGGTCAACAAGAGACTTAACCTTTCCAGATGGCCAAAGAGTATGCATCGTTCATAGTTCAAAGAAGAGATCAATGATCTCATTACATTGCTCAGCAGGATTGCAGGACTCAAGGAATCCAATATCTTCGAGCCTTGAATGTACAAGTTCATATATGACATAATTAGGTCCAAAAATGAGATATTTTGGTGAGAGATAATTAGTGACATCTTGGGCGAGCAATTTTCTAAGGTTTCCTCCACTTGTACGTTCTATATGAACTCGTACTTGGTATACATTGCTACTGCCCTTGGATCTTTCTCTGGCTTTTCAACCAAGGGAGATAGGACACTTGCGCCTGTATGGGAGTACTATGATCAATTGCCTCTAAGATCTATCCGGGTGCATTACAGGAGGGTGCAAGATGCATTCTTTGGACATTACATGAGCTTATTTGATAAAGAGCTTCCTAAGAAGCGTGTTTCAGATGAAGCATGTAATAAAGTAAATGAGTATGGCTGTCTCTTCATGCAGTTCCCCAACTTCACGTACTTGAGAGTTGGTCATTTTCAAGGTGAACCGTATACCTTGCCACAATATCCTACTGACAAGATCATTTTGATAGGTTGGCAAGGAAACTCGTGGCGGTACAAACACACCAATCCACATTGCATAGGCTAGGAGTGGGAATTTCTTCACGAAATCCACTCAAGATGGTAGATACTCCTTGGACACAATTCAAAAAGAAAAGACCATGAAATTTGAGCTTCAGCGGATCACTCTCAAAAGGTTCATTGCAAGGAGTTGTTTTGATTGGAGGGGCCTAAATAACAAAATGAGGAGACAGTTTGTGCATGTGCATCGCCTCGAAGACCTTTGGATTGATTTACGCACAAAGGCGGATATTCAGAAGTTGGACTACTGTAGGTTAACCATCAAGCAAATATTTGACTTCAACCCTGCAAAGATCCCTGATGGGGTTGAAGATGATGGAGAGATTCTTGATCTGGATTATGTAAAGCATCATGTGGAGAGTTTACGAATTCTACCACCTTCATGGTCATTGAGGGAAATCTTGTCTATTTGGGATAGATTTCAGGCTATTCTAGCAAACATGAATATCTGGCTAAAGAGAAGGGGCCTTAAAACTATAAATATCAAACCAAGAAAAGGTTTTGACCCTGCTGGTCCAATTGGGTTGAGATATGAAATCAGAGGTAAAGGGAAGGATGATGCCTCTACATCTAAAGCTCTAACCCCATCTTTTCTGAAACTCACTATCAAAGGGGAAAAGGCTGTAGGAAGGGTTCTTGATGTAAAGGTTGTAGAGCCCGAAAGGATTCTCACTAGGTCCAGTGATGATGAAATGCAATAATTTGTTCATGAGGAACCTGTTTTGGAGATGCCTTGCTCCATTGACACATTGGTCTTGACAACACTCCCAGATTCCATACCAGCGTTAGATGAGTCTCCTAACTCTCCGCGGGATATAGAAGTGGATTCATTCTCCATGGTGCATGTTTCTCCAGTGGACGCTATCAATATTACACCTTCTTTGTCTATCTCCTTGGTTGCTCCTACATTCACACCGGAGGACCAATATGACAGTTTTGAGAATGTGTTTGACACATATTCTACTTTTTCCTCCATGTTTATTCCACCATTGACATTGCTGGATACTAATACTTCTCAGTTTGAGCAATTCATGATTGAGGTTACACAGAGCATTCCTATGCCAACTACTATTCAGACAAAGACTCCTGTTATAGTCACTACTATTGTATAGGTTGCGACAGTTAGTACATTGGCAACAAAATCAACATCTGGTTCATCTTCTTTCTCTTTACCTCCATGGTTGAGATCTATTGCACAGAAGAGGAAGAAAGAATAGATTCCACCTGAGGATTTTTATATCAGAATAGTTGACAAAGCAAAGACTACAAAGGGCAAAAAAGAAAAGACAGTCGCTAAGGTCACAATGGACGAGAATGACATAAACTATATTGAAGTAGCTGAACCCCTAAATGACAAGCCAATTAAGGAGATGAATTCCACCGACTACAAGTTTTCCAGGGTTGAACTTGGCAAGAAGACACGACTAGGTTGTCATTAGGATGCACAAGATGCAATTGCTTCCCTCACGCAACAGAATGAAAGATTTTGGGAGAAGAAGAACAAGTTGAAAGAAGAAAATGCAAGTCTTCTTGAGACCATTGAAATGAGAGAAATTATTCTCCGATGGTCGATCCTATTTCTACATTTGTTCTTGAACATACTGATCAGATTAAACAAAAGGTCAAGGCTATTGATGACGGGTGTAGCCGCATAGAATCACAAGGTATGCAAGTGATTCATGATGCTTGCAAGACGTTGACGGACGGAAGGGAGATAATATCCAAGTTGAATGAGCTCCTTACATCATTCAACCAACAACTTGGAATTCTTGATGGAGATCTAGGTGTTTTTAGGAGCATGAAAAAAATTGATTAGGATGTTCTATGCGAGTGTGAGATCATCTCTTCTGCAGGAATGCATTTGATGGTCAACAAGGAAAAGGTTATGCAGGGGTTGGTGGTTGAAATCTGAAAGGAAACCAAGTGTGCGGAAAATAGTTCCCTACGCTAAACTCCCAAGAAGAGGATCATGCAAATTTAGATTTAACCCTTAGCAATTACAGAATGATAATACAATAACATGCATACATAGAAAAATGAGAATGACACAATGATTTACCCTGGGGAAAACCTTTCGGTAAAAAACCCCAGCACTCCAAAACTTGCACAATGTATTAATCAAAACTAATACTGTTTATAATCCACTTGCAATGCAAGTTCTTTCAGGAGATAATCGACTCTTGAAGACAAATTCAACATCATAAAAAACGTTCCAACAATACACTTACTTCTCTTAGATTCGCAACCCTAAAAAACACTTATATCATGCGCTTCACTTTTTAGGGCAACTTCCAAAGGCAGCTATATTAGGGTTTTACCATTCTCTAAGAAAATAGGAACCCCACGATTGCAGAAGAGTCTACAGTACTCAACTGATTAGTTGCCACATGTCTTACACGTCTTCACCCATCATTGAAACTTCCACAATTATCTCTTACAAATATTAATGACAGTCATAGGAATCCATCATAACCGTTTCAGTCATGATTACCTTACACATTGTCCAAAGTGCCGACATTTGGAAAATATCAAATGTAAGAAAATATACAAGGTTGAGACACCTTACTCCTAACATTCTCCCACTTGTTGAACACCTTGCAAGGGCCAAAGGAAATAACAAGATTTAATTTCTATAGGCCGAGAGGCCCATAGACTCCGAACACCATCTGAACTTCTCTGTGCCCACAGGTTTTGTCAATGCATCCGCAACATTCTTTATTGTATCTACCTTCTCCAAACTTACCTTTCCATCCTCTACCATATCTCT
>MU227313.1:1656132-1692246 GCA_018584345.1 Thuja plicata | reverse complement strand
CAAGGCATAAGCACAACTGGAATCTAACATAGAAAATCCAAACCTCTCTGGCTGCTTTCTTTCTCTCGTGGATCTCCTCAAGGGTTGAGGTTGAGGTTGTTCTACCTCTTCTTCTAAATTTTCAGAGCTGCTAGAGCTCTCCTCATCATCAGATCCATCACGATCTCTCTGTTCAGTCTTCTCAGGGGTAGGAGGCAACTGAACAACATATTCTTTCATTTCTTTTTCATCTAGCTGTAGAAAAATAGGAGAAGGTGTTAGCTCTCTAAAAATAACATTTTTGTTATACAACACCTTACCAATCACAGGATCCCAAAGCTTGTATCCTTTCACACCAACACTGTAGCCAATGAAGATACATTTTACAACCTTGTTTTCCAACTTAGATCTTCTCTCCTTAGGCACATGTGCATAAGCTTCACAACCAAAAACGCGAAGATGTCTAACTGAAGGCTTCTTACTAGACCACACCTCCAAGGGTGTCTTTCCAACAAGAGCTGATGTAGGAGATCTGTTAACCAGATAGCAAGCAGTGGCCACAACTTCAGCCCAAAACCTTTGTTCGAGGCCAGCTGCACTAAGCATACTCCTAGCCTTCTCCATCAGTGTCCTGTTCATTCTTTCTGCAACTCCATTTTGTTGTGGGGTATAAGGAGTTGTCTTATGCCTCCTGATCCCTCGTTCTTTACAGAACTGTTCAAACTCTGCCGAACAAAACTCACCACCATTGTCAGTTCTCACACACTTAATTCTTTTACTAGTCTGATTCTCTACGAGAGCTTTAAATTCCTTAAACCGACTGAAAACTTGTGTCTTTCTTTTAAGGAAATAAATCCATGTCCTTCTACTGTAATCATCTATAAAAGATACAAAATATACAGATTTGGAGAGTGAAGGAACTTTAACAGGTCCAAACACATCCAAATGGATAAGATGCAAAATACTAGAAGACTTGTGAGAATTGGATTAAAACTGAACACAATTTTGCTTACCATAAACATAGTGTTCGTAGAAGTCGAACTCGAGAGTACAATCATTTAACCCCTCAACAAGGTTTTTATTTTTCAGGGTTCTGAGACCCTTCTCATCAATGTGGCCAAATCTCATATGCCACAACATTGTCTTTGCTACAGGAAGTTTGCCTTCCAAAGTGTTAGCACCCTTAGGTACACTTGCTGCACTACCATCGGAACCCATTATAACAGACTTCTTCACTGCTGGTTCAGATGGTGGAGATGAAGTGACTGCTGCTCTCTTCCTTGAGACATAAGAACTATTGCACTGTGAAGTGCAAGCATCCAGCTGAAACAAGGTACCTCTCCTAGTACCTTTCGCGAACACTATAGCTCCTCTAATCATTTTGCATCCATCTTTCAAAAAAACAACTTGCACACCTGCATCATTCAACATACTTACAGATAACAGGTTTCGTGCCAAACCTGAGATGTGCATTACCCCTTTGATCCCCTTTACTCGTCCATCAGGGAATCTGATAGTTACTCTTCCTCGTCCAACTATCTCTAGATGATAATCATCACCTAGGTACACCTTTCCACCATCGAACTCGTCGTACTTTGAGAACCAACTTCGATGAGAGGTCATGTGAAAAGAAGCCCCTGAGTCAATCAACCACACATCATCAGATGCATGAGTGGCCAAGGCTGCGACAAAAACATCGCCATCTTCTTGAAATTTTTCAGAATCTGAATATGGGCTTTTCTTCTTCTTCTTTGTTTCTTTGCAGTCCTTAGGGAAGTGCCCAGTCTTACCACAGTTCCAACACGTTACCTTAGACTTTCCAGGAGTCTTAGATTTCCCACGGGATTTGGATCTACCCTTTTCAGACTTATTGTCATTTTTCTTTCCTCTGTCTTTGGATCTACCTCGAACAACAAGGGCTTCCTTGGTTGAATTAGAAGTCTTTCTTCGCATCTCTTCAGATAACAACGAAGACACCACATCTTCCATTTGGAAAGTGACAATAGTACTCCCTAGGGCCATTACAAGATGGTCCCATGAATCCGACAAGGAACATAGCAGGGTCATACATCGATCCTCCTCCTCCAACTTGACACCAATTGATGTCAACTGTGCAATCAGCATGTTAAACGCGTTCAGGTGATCTGCAACGGATCCTCCTTCCTCCATTCTCAAAGAATACAACTTCTTTCTCAGGAACAATCTGTTCACCAAGGACTTGGCCTGATACACAGACCCAAGCCGTGTCCACAATTTGTTTGCGGTCTTCTCATCGAGAACATTCAGGAGAACAGAATCTACTAGACAAAGTCTAATGAGACCCTTAGCTTTCCGATCCTTGAGATCCCAATCTGCTTGAGGCATGTTTACTGGTTTGATACCATTATCAACCGCCTCCCATACATCACGGTCTACGAGCATGTCTTCCATCTTGAGTTTCTACAACTCAAAGTTTGTGCCATTGAACTTTTCCACCTCCATTCTACTGTATGAAGAACCTGCCATCTGTTGCTGCAATAAGGTTATGAATACTCTGCAACAATACTCCCACTGAACTGGAGATTAGCTCAAAAAACCCGTACCCTAACAAATAGAACCAAAACTGGCCATGCTCTGATACCAACTGAAAGGAAACCAAGTGTGCGGAAAACAGTTCCCCACGCTAAACTCCCAAGAAGAGGATCATGCAAATTCAGATTTAACCCTTAGCAATTACAGAATGATAATACAATAACATGCATACATAGAAAAATGAGAATGACACAATGATTTACCCTGGGGAAAACCTTTCGGTAAAAAACTCCAGCAGTCCAAAACCTGCACAATGTATTAATCAAAACTAATACTGTTTATAATACACTTGCAATGCAAGTTCTTTCAGGAGATAATCGACTCTTGAAGACAAATTCGTCAGCATAAAAAACGTTCCAACAATACAGTTACTTCTCTTAGATTTGCAACCCTAGAAAACACTTATATCATGCGCTTCACTTTTTAGGGAAACTTCCAAAGGCAGCCGTATTAGGGTTTTACCATTCTCCGAGAAAATAGGAACCCCACGATTGCAGAAGAGTGTACAGTACTCAATTGATTAGTTGCCACATGTCTTGCATGTCTTCACTCGTCATCAAAACTTCCACAATTAGCTCTTACAAATATTAATGACCGTCATAGGAATCCGTCATAACCGTTTCAGTCATGATTACCTTACACATTGTCCAAAGTGCCGACATTTGTAAAATATCAAATGTAAGAAAATATACAAGGTTGAGACACCTTATTCCTAACAAAATCAAGGCGGTAGTGGATTGTTTTAATGATCAAGAGCGTGTGCTCAATGAGCACTTTCAAGAACTGACATGCAAAGTTATTTTCTGGAGTGGTGAATTAATCAAAGAGGAAGATGTTTTGACAGAATTCACAGAAGTTATTCGTCTACAACTTGAGTCGGATGATTTTGATTTCAGTATGATTGATACATTGACAGTCTACAAAATTTCATTGAATTATCTATAGAGAAAATTGACAGAATATAATCTGGTTATCTATGAGGGTGCAAATACAATATGAAAAGTAACTGTCATCGCACAACAAGCACGTGAAGCAGATTCAATAGTTGTACGTGAGTCTCTGTAGAAGGTCTAGAATTTCATTGGCACTCTTTGAAGGCACTTCTCAAATTACTTGGACACTTCTTATTTGCTCATTCTTTAGGATAGATGTAGTTTTTATGGCAGATTGCATGTAGGGCATGAGCACTTTGTAAATACACGAAAACATATACCTGTATAGCCGCTTTATGCAATCAGGTTGCAAGTGCTTTATGCATTGCAACATTGAATATGTCAAAGTTTGTTATTGAATAAGTCAAGGTGGTTAAGGGTTTCCCCTTTCCTATCCACCTTTTTCTCTTCTGTTTTCCTATATAAAGGAGTGAGACCTATTGTATTTATCATCTTTAGTTTTTGGGCAAGAAAGCTATGCTTGGATATCTTGTATCTTGAAGACTTTGAGTTTTATGTTGCAATTTTATGAACTTAATAAAAGAAGCTAGATTTTCCAAACTTTGTGTTGTAGATCTCGAGATTGATTAATTTATTCTTATGTTGCATTAGTTGCTCTTTCTTGAATTCAGTTTTGGCTTACCTTGTTTGAATCATTTGAGCGTTCAATTTAGTTTCTTGAGGACTTTGTGCTTCAAGGGAAGATATTTCTATAATCAAATGGTGGCTGCAATTACTAAGAGTTAAAGACTTTGGGCTTTACTTTGAAGTGTTTTATTTAAGTTTAAGGATATTCAGTAAGAGACTTTTCGCCTTACTTGTTCTTGTTGAATCCTAAATAAAAATAATCGTAGGAAACTTTAGGTTCTTTTTTATTATTCCACCAAAATATTTATATAGAATGCTGTCTTTGGAGTTGCTCTTACGTCAACCCCGAGCCACCAATATTATCGTAGCAGTAGGCACTTTTTGTAGAATTTAAAGTTGTAATTGTTTGAGAATCATTCCTGAAAAAAGAGGAATTGGTTAAGAGAATCACCTTTTCTTAATTCCAGTTAAGTTCATGTTAAAGCCACCTACGGTAAGGGAGCCTCCCTATTGTTTAGAGGAGAGAGAAATCTCTTGAAACTTTGCCTAAAGTCATAATTCTGTAAGTTGTGGTCAGAGTGACTTATAAAATTTTTAGCCAACAAGTTCCATTTCCACAAGAAGTATGGTGCAAGAGCATCATGAAAACTCCATGCCTCCATGAGGAAAATTTTGATTTTTGGTTCAATATTAGTGGTTCAATGATGTGCTACGTTCTAAAGGACTATTTTGGGCTTGTTGGTAGTAGGTTGAATCTTAGAGTCTTTTGGAGTCAATTTTGTAAAAGTTGCAAAACTTGTCAATATTGTCATGTGGATGCCAAAAGTTAGCAAATTGTTCCCAATGATATTTTATTATTGTATTAAGGTCTAGTAGATCTATTTAGACATGTTTTTATTGGTTTGAAGTCTTAAGGGTCCTATTTAGGGTCACTAGAAAGTTTTGAGAAAAAAAAGTTGTCATGTTGAAAATGCAAAAAATTGCAAAATTGTAAAAGGGTGAAAGTCAAAAGTTATGGAAGTTTAAAGTCAGTTGTAACTGAGATAAAATTATGTAGAAAGGCCTTTGATGGTCGAATGAGAAGGGGTGGTCAAATTGTAAGTGTTTTCGATGAGAAAGACTTAACAAGAATGGCGTTTACATGTTTTTGACCTCCCCGTGACTGTTGTAGGGAATTATATGACTTTGTATGATGCTATTTCAACTTGCACTTGATTGTGGATGATAGAGAATTGTATTATCTTTCATTTTCCTTTTTTTTTCATTGAGTTCATCGAGTATAATGAAATTTATGGCCATTTTATTGACTGCAATTTCCAATTTTTCCTGTAACAATCTGGTTGCAGCGTTTTGTACGATTTTGTATGAATGATACATGATCTGAAATACATACGGTTGGAAAGATGGAAAATTATTCTTTCATTTGCTATTGATTTGAGTTAATTTCATTAATTTCGCACAAAGTTTGCGTACATAATTTTTAATTTGGTGCTCTTTCCACTTGTGTAATTTAGTCTAGATTGTTGTTTTGATGCTTTGGGAATGTAGTTAAGGATTTTGAAGGTTGCAGGTATGTTGGATGTTGTTTATGGGCAAAATGATGATGTCTTAGGCAGGCAACCTGTGTGTTTTGCCTATTTTAACAATGCAATGATAAGGATTTCATGAAATAAGAGAAGGAAGATCATTTCGAGTGCTAGAATTTGTGGTTTCATGTTTACCATCTATCCTAACTATTGGAATGCAAATTAGTGTTTTGGAGTTGAAGAATCTCATGGTTGCTTTGTCATGGAGTACTGATTAGGCCTAAAGGAGGAGTTACTGGTAAATTGTTTGCTAATATCTTGTAAAACAATCTATGCAAAGTTTTGGATATTTTTTATTACTCTAAAAAGGGTATTAAAATATCCTTTCAAAATCTTGAGATCTGGTTTGCATCACAAGGTATTCAAGAGTGTCTTATGGGGAAAGCTACCATGATTCAAGGCAATTTGTGAATGGGAGACCATAGGATGGAGTTCTTAATTATTTGTGTGGTTCCCTTGGAATAATTAGGACATATAAACCTTGTGTAGGGTCTTTGAAATGTTGGGTAAATCCGTTGAAGCATTTGTACCTTGTTATGGGTTTGTGGCTTTGAGGGGACATCATTACTAATTTGAGACAGTCAGGAAGAAAAACCTTGAAATTTGAAACTTGGAAAATAAATTATTGAGAAATATGCTTTTATTTGACTGAAGTGAACCTATGCTCTACATCAAGCATGATCTAGACATGCAGTCAAGTTCATCACCCTATTTGGTTGGGGTTACACAACGCATGCAAGTCTCATTTGACTCATCCAGTTATAAGTATCAACAATTTATGATTCTCGACTCAATCAATCCTAATATTTTAAACTCTTGATGTACTAAACATCAATGAAGTTCATAATAATTTTCATACTTATGTTTGGGCACGCTTGTCATTAATAATAAGGAATATTGACCAATCATTCTTGGCTATTTACTGTACCGAGTTTTTATTTACAATTTCTACAATGAGTTATCTAATGGTTTAGGCTTACTAGCCATCACACAATTCCTTGGATGATACTAACCTTGGTATGTATAGGTTTATGTAGACATTTATTTCTCTACAAATTCTCA
This sequence comes from Thuja plicata, assembly GCA_018584345.1. Taxonomy (NCBI): domain Eukaryota; kingdom Viridiplantae; phylum Streptophyta; class Pinopsida; order Cupressales; family Cupressaceae; genus Thuja; species Thuja plicata. The sequence goes on along the minus strand of MU227313.1, from coordinate 1,685,528 downwards.
TGAATGTGCTGTCTCTACACTTGTTCATATAAATGTACATGTGCTACCTTTCTCTTTTGAAAGTATTTTTGTCTTACTTCCTGCCACATAACACTCTATACACCTAGGTTGAGTCATAGCAATTTTTTTTTCTAGATTTAGAGGCATATTCATAGATAGCTCTTCTTTAAAATGGTTGTCAACTTCCTTGGTAATAAACCTAAATTGTTTCAAAATCACAATTTATAATTATTTAGATGGCAGTCTAATGGTTTGATTGGTTCAACCCATGGAATTGGAGATTACATTAGCACAAAGGTTTATCCACCACTTAGATTCAAGTCGACTCAGAATTTGAGTCTAGATTATGGCTGAATAAAAGGTTTGGCATTATTATGAGTTTTTCGAACTCCATACTAGAGAGAGTTTTCCAAATTACTCTTAAAATTAGCAAATGTTTCTTGTATATATTCTAAAAGTTTATTTGTAATGCGTAAGCAAATTAAGAACAACTCAGTTCTTTCTTGCATATATGGTAAGTGGATGGGCCTATCTTTTGTGGCCAATTTTTAACAAGGTACCGTATGTATTTCATCTGTTGAGTATTATAATTGTACTACTTCATACATCTTTTGAAATCTCAAACATAACATTATCTGCTGATAATACTTCATACTAAAACTAGTTTGGATGGAGGAAGTTTGAAGAAAACATTAAAATGGAGGATTTTATATTCACATGCGTGTGCACCATTGCTGTGATGTTGTTTTCAGTTTTCTATCCAAGTTCGTGTATTTTTCCTTAACCGTAGTTCTTTTCCTCTCATGTGTGAATGAATAGGCAACAAAATGAGTGAATTCTCTATTTAAAACTGTTTTCGAGTTTTCAATTTAATATCCCTGAATTTCAATGCGTTTCCCTTTCATTTCCCTCATAATTTTTTTCAAAATTTCATTTCCTTATCGTTTCATGGAATACACCATTGGTTTCAAATGAATTTCCTGCAATTTTTGGTTTGATTCCCTCCTCTTTGGCATCATGCGATGAAAAGAGTCTTCCTCAAATTCAATTACATTTGGGTTCTAAATGAGGTTTGAATTTTATTTCAATGAATTTCATTAGTTACACATCATATATAATTCCATATTGGTTTTAATATTTTCCACTATGTGGCTTAGTAACTTTTAGCTGGCACCACCATATTCTCATGTGGCCGATAAGTTATGAGGCCAATCTTACATTTCTACTATATGTTTACAAAACAAGTGTAATAAATTAAAAATAATATCTAATCTTGATTTTTTTTATTATTTTAACTCATAATTAGAGTACTATCATGACACAAGGAGGGTTAGTACCTGAGGCCAAAGGCACTCCCAATTACCACACCTACTTGCATAATCAAACCTCAGAAGCTCAAACACAAAGAAGGATAGAAGGAATACAAATACTTTATGATTATTCATCAAACTTCATACGTGCCGCGCTGTAAGGCCTTCCCGGTTACAACCAATATATTCAAAATCTATTCAGATACAGTCCTCATACATGCGAGATCCACAATCTCTAGATTATTTCTTTCTAAATTTACCTACCCTCAACCTAAAACAAATCATTACATTTATACAAGAGGCTACTGAAAAGGTTAGCCCAAAAGTTCCTCAAGATAAAAAAATGGAGAAAGAAATGACCCAGATTTAGGTCCATACATTTCCCAATGAGGGATCCCAACATTAATATCACGACCAAAATTAACTACACATGTCGGCCCGAAGATCCAGCAAAACAACACTCACAAAATTAACTACACATGTCGGCCCGAAGATCCAACAAAACTAAACTCACTCGGTGAGACAAGAATCAGGCAACCACCGAGGCCGTTCAGTGAAACCAAGCCAAGAATAGTAACCAAGTTTGATAGTGAACCGAGATAAGAACCTTCAACCGAGAACTCCAGAATAGTTATCGATCAGTTTACCAAAAGTCTCCAGCAAGTTACCGAGCTCAAAAGCAAACATATTTTTGGTTGACATAGGATTGTCATGAACCCAAGATGCTCTTGCATCAGACACCTAGGATTGAAAAGAAATGATTCTCCTAATCATGAGTGATGTATAACCTGAGCTGAATCCAAATCAGATTGAAAAATCCATGTAGTTTTCAATCGACTTGTTCTTCCACTTTACCAAGTATTCCATGTAATCCTTTCCTCTTGTGCTTCTGCCAATTCTTTGTTCCAAAATTTGTTCAACTTCTTCTATATGTTTCTTAGGATAATCACTCAGAACTGTCACTTCTTTATCAGGTTCATGATACTCATACAAATCTGAAATATTGAATATAGGTGATATGTCCATGTCATCAGGTAACTCTACTTCATAAGCATTTCCACTGTCAAACTTACTCAATATCTTGCAGGGACCAAATTTCTTCATCTTCAATTTATCATAAGTTCCATTAGAAAATATGTCTTTCTTCAAATGAACCATCACTTCATCACGAACCTCACAAGTCTTATGTCTTCTTGATCTATCTGCACTATCATTGTATTTCTTATTACTTTGCTCCAACTTATGTTTCACTTGCTCATGCAATGACTTCATAAACTCAGAAATTTTTTCTCCTTCAAAACTCCTATTCTCTTCTCCAACAATATCTATCAAGTCTGATATACCTCTCGATTGTATGCCAGAAACAATATGAAAAGATGTCTTGCCAATACTCCTATTCATTGAATTATTATATGCAAACTCTACTTGTGCTAACATCAAATCCCAATTACTCTGTTTGTCTCCAACAAAGCATCTCAATAGGTTACCCAAACTTATGTTTACAACCTCTATTTGTCCATTAGTCTGTGGATGAAATGTAGAGCTATACTTCAACTCAGTCTCCAACTTCTTCCAAAGAGTTTTTCAAAAATAGACAACAAAGTTATTGTCTCGGTCAGAGATGATACTCCTCAGTAATCCATGCAATTTGACAATCTCCTTGAAGAAAAGATCTGCTATATGCATTGCATCTGATGATTTCCTACATGGTATGAATTGTGTCACCTTGGAAAATCTATCCACAAAAATAAATATGGAATCATTATCTCTTGCTGTCCTCAGCAAGACAAGAAACAAATCCATGCTGATATCACCCCAAGGTTTCTCACATACAGAAATCAGTGTATACAATTCAGTATTCTGACTTACTCCTTTTGCAAAATGATAAACTTCACAACTCTTCAAAAATTTCAGAACATCCTTATACAATTGAGGCCAAAAATACCTTTCCTTATGCAAACTCAATGTCTTATCATTGCCAAAATGTCCAGCCAAACCACTACTATGTTTCTCCTTTATTAAATTGGTTCTCATTGATCCTCTTGATACACATAACTGAATTCCTTTTAACAACATATATTCTTGAATGAAATAGTCTTCAAACCTACTCGGTTGATCTGGAACAGGTGCTCTGGACATTCTCCACGGATAAAAAAAATCAGGGTCAGTTTCAAATAAATTCTTCATATCGTCAAAACCAAGAACCTCAATTCTCATTTTAGTCAACAAAGATCTTCTACTCAATGCATCAACAACTTTGTTGGATAATCCACTCTTATGCTTTATCACAAATGTGAAATTCTACAAATACTCAACCCATTTCATATGTCTCTAATTCAACTTATTCTGACTCCCCAAATACTGTAAAACCTTATGATCAGTATACAACACAAATTCACTCGGCATCAAATAATGTCTCCATTTCTTCAGAGCTTGAAAAATAACATATAATTCTTGATCATACACATAATATTTCCTTTTAGCATCATTCAAGTTCTCACTAAAGAAAGCAACATGTTTACCTTCTTGACTCAACACAACTCCTATTGCACTGCCACTTGCATCACATTCAACTTTGAATATCTTATTTAAATAGGTAAGGCTAACATAGGCAAGTCAACCTTTTGTTTCAAAGTCTCAAAAATCTTATAAGATCCATGCGTCCACTTGAATTCTCTCTTATCTCCTCATTGTCTCAGTCATAGAATTGCAAATTGAACTGAAATTTCTAATAAATTTTCTGTAAAAACTTGCTAATCCATGAAATGATCTTACCTCACCGAAATTCTCAGGTATAGGCCAATCAAGTATAGCTTCAACCTTCTCAGGATCCATCTTCAAACCATCAGTTGAAGTCACAAATCCTAAATACACAAGTTCTTCTTTCATGAAGGAACACTTTTTCAAATTAATCACCAACTTTTCCTGTTTCAATCTCTGCAATACCTATCTAATGTGTAACAAATGATCTTCTCTGGTCTTACTGAATATCAGAATGTCAACCAAGTACACAATCACAAATTTACTCAGGAACTTCTTCATAACCTCATAAAAGTATTCGATGCATTAGTTAAACCAAAATGAATAACCAACCATTCATACAAACCTTCTTTTGTCTTGAAAACAATCTTCCATTCATCACCTTCTTTGATTATGATATGATGATATCCATTCTTCAAATAGATCTTGGTAAAATATTTTTCTCCACTCAAACAATCCATTATATCATCCATTCTTGGTATAGGAAACCGATACTTAACTGATATCTTTTTTATAGCTCTTGAGTTAGTACACATTCGCCATTATCCATTCTTCTTAGGTGCCAACACAGCTGGTACTACACACAAACTCAAAATTTGTATGATCAAACCCTTCTAAAATAACTCATGAACTTGTCGGTTGAGTTCCTCATTCTCGGTTAGTGTCAATCGTTGTGGTGCCTTGTTCGACAAACTAGCTCCAGGATTCAGATCCATACAATGACAAGTATTTCTCATCGGTGGAAAACATCATGTACATTATCTGTAATGATCTCCTTGTACTTGGTGAGAAACTTCTCAACCTCTTTAGGAGCTTTATCTTTTGTTTTCTCACTTGGTTTGTTAGGAATCAAAGCATAACAAACATCACTTCTCTTCAGATCGTTAACAAACTATCTACCTTGCATCAAACAGACTTTCACAGATGTACATATCTCACCAAGAGATTTCTTTAACCAAAGGTAGCAAGATTTGCCTCTTGCCATCAACCCAAATAGTATATTTGTTCAGTCTTCCATCATGTATAGCATGTCTGTCATATTGCCAAGTTCTACCCAATAAAGTATGACAACAATCTATAGGCATAATATCACACAACACTTTATCATAATACTTTCCAATTTTAAGTTTCACAAAACATTGTTCACTTACCATAAGTGTATGCTCATCCTTTGATCCATGGAATCTGATATGGCTTCGGGTGCTTCAATCTTTCCAACTGCAAATTTGTAACCATTTCCTCGGATTCCAGATTCTCTAAACTTCCACTATCAATAATCACTTTCTAAACTTTGTATGCAACTCTTCATCTGGCCTTGAACAAACTCTTTTTTATCAGATCTTTCTTATTATTTTCACTCCACAATATTCTTTTGACCATCAGGTTTCCTTTCTTCTTAGGTTCATTTGGTGAATCTTTTGCACCAAAACATTTCTCCTACTACCAAACTTCTTGCTTGCATGTGTACACTCAAATGATCTATGTCCCTCTTCTCCACAATTATAACAAGTTCCTTGGATTCCTCTTCTACCATATCCACCTCGGAAGTAATTACCTCTTCCTCTGAATGAACTTCCACCTTTCCACTCGGTCTTTCCTTTGTCTTGATTTGTCTTGTCTTGACTAGATCTACTATTTTTACCATAAGATCTTCCTCTTCCTCTAGGGAATCTACCACCTCTTCCTTTTTATCTTTGCTCATGTCTTTTATTCAATTTTCCTCAAATTTAAGGGAAAACTAATAAGCCTCCTCAATATTCTCCATCCTCACCAAACTGATCTCTTCTTGTATAGAACTCCTTAATTCATTCAGGTATCTTGCAATTCTTTCCACCTCATCTTCAACATGTCCAACTATGATATCTAACTTTTAAAATTCCTCAATGTAATCCTTCACGTAGATATCTTTGTGCTTCAAACTTTGCATTCTCCTAACTAGGTTAATATGATAATCACATGGTAGAAACTTTCCCTTCAACTTATTTATACTCTTATCTCATACCTTGATTTTGTCTTTACCTTTCTTCTCTCGGTCCAATTGAAGATGCTCCCACCAGAAGGATGCATGGCCTTTCAATTTTGTGCTTTCAATCTTCACCTTTTTCTGCTATGATATGTTCTCATACTAAAAGTATTTCTCCATCTCGTTTATCCAGTTTATCAATTCATCCGAATCCAGCTTTCCACTATACTCAGGAGGATTAAACTGTGGTGTGGACTTCAAACTTGTCAATGCTTGCAGAAATATTTCTTCTCCTTGATCCATTATAGGTGCAGGTGCGACTTACTCTTGCACTTCCTGGACTTCATCATCGCTAACATCCTCAAGATGTCTTCCTCAGTGGTGGGCTGTCTCAACAACTTCTAATCTAGTAGCAATTTTTCTTAGCATATCAGTCTAACTAGATGCAATCATTTATCAACCTTTGATAATGATAAATGAATTGCACACCCCTAGTTTATGCCTAGTACACCTGGTTGTTGCTTAATAGATTATTTTAGAGGCTTTAATAACTATTACAAGATCAAAACGTCCAATTCATGTCATCAATCTTCAAGCCTTTCTACTGTCAAATTCTTCACAACCCCACCTCAATTAGTTCACCCTTTTGATTTGTTTTTTCTAATTGACACTTAAGACTGTGTTAGAAAATATACGACTCTATTAGAACTTGTAAAGTAGGCCACAAGAGGAGATGCTTGTTTATGAAGGTCCTCTAAGTCCACAAGGTGTGAAAAATATAGATAGAGATTCGTGTAACCTCAACTAAAATAAGATACGTTGCCATGAAAATATTATCCATTAAATTCATTCAGTCCCCCACTAATGATGCGCTAATGAATGGTAAAATGTTTTGGCAGTTACATGGACAAAAATACTGAGACCAATTATTTTGGTCTCTTGAGCCCTCATATGTTTAGTCCTAGCTACTCGGTAAGGCCTAAAAGACTTATACCTGTCGATCCTTGAGAAGAATCATCGCCTTGCCTTTATGTACACCCTCACCAATGGGGGTTCCACTTCCTGCATACAAAATTAATTTATCCAATGTTAGCTTATATCTTATATGAAGATCAATCATAAGCAAATTCACCCATTAGGCCTATTTCCTGCAACAAATTCTCATTAATGTTGTACCCTTAAAAACATACCTCTGTCTACTCCTCTAATGTCCTTATATGTTTCTTGCTCATACATAGTCATTAGTCCTGTCCATACTCATGGTTACAACCCAATAGCACCAAACAAATTACAAGAATATAAACTTAATTTAGTCAAATTACATGGCCTTCAAATATAGCCAAACCGCTCACAGATGCCTTCTTCTGGAAATGTTATTGAAGACAAAATACTAAAGTTGCCCACCGATCTGATGATGTCAGGTATGACTTGAAGCTTTGGATGCCCGAAAGACAGGAATAGAGAGACAATGTTCATTTGTATCTCTATCTTCCTGTCTTTGGGCATCCAATGCTCAAATTCATACTTGAAGGATGTTCATTTGTATATCTCTCTATGTTCTTTTCATTGGGGCATTCGATGCTTCAAGTGATTGGAAGCTACAACAATTCAATGACAAATATATAAATCAATCAATGTAAACCATACAAACAGATAACAAATTCAATGACAAACATACAAACAATTCAATGTAAACCATCAAGTTTAGATTAATGTTTTTTTTTGTAACAACCTCATGTAAGGCCTGGAAGACTTATACCTTAGGTAAGGACATGTTAATTCAGTTTTAAGCATAACTGACTTTGTCTAATTTTGTCATATGCGATTTCACCTTTGTGATGCAGGAGCACAAAAAAACCTTGAAACCCATTGAAGACCAATATGGTGAAAATAATTGTAATAATTTCAAAGGAAGGTCATATCACTTCTTTCATAGTTGAATACTATTTTTCCATGCATAGGATTTCATTTGTCATGCCTTGGAGCCATTGTGTAGTAATTTGGCCTAAGAGGCCTTGATTGGTCAATAGTGGTCAATGTTGGTAGAAGAGGTCAAAGGGGGTTAAAATGGTTGGAATCATGTTGATTGATTATTTTTGATATATTGGAAATAGGTAGTCATTTGGATATATTACTGTGATCTTTACCATCATATTCGATCAAGGTTGATTGAATATGATGGTATGGTCTTCATACTTATTACGATCAAATCTAATCGATGCAAACAAATAATATATTAGGATAGTTATGGTGATATTATTGTAATTATTGGTATAGTTATGGTGATATTATTATAATTAGGATTATAAAATTGTAATTATGCTTTGATGTAAGTTGTAATAAATGGATTAAGGAAAATATAGTCTAGAGTTAGATAGATTGATGTTGGTGTCAATAATCAATACATGAGGTTGTATGTTATCATTGCTATGTTGAAAAGTAAACTTAGGGACATTTTGAATTGGTATTTAAAATGAACCTAGTGATAATTTTAATGGTGTTCTATAAATGAGATGTATTTCATTATTGGCTTTAGTAAGTTAGAAATGATCTAGTTTGTGTTTCATTGTAAAGTAGCAACATTAGGGAACCCATGAAGGACACATTTTCTTAATATATTATATCTTCTGCTTGTGCTTTGTAATGATCATAAATATGATGTGTAATTACACCTTTATTTCTACAATCTTAAAATGTAAATGAAATTATAATGGTTACAATAAGATGTATTTGTCATAATAAAATATTGCTATATTCTTCTAGTTGTGAGTAGTTTCCTCTGGGGTTCCTTGGCGAGGCATAACAAAAACCAATGTGAAAAATGACTTGAATAAGCCTTAGTGACAACCTCACTAATTATAAATTTTATGTCTTACTAGCAATTATTTCAAGGCACCAACCCTAGGAGAACAAAGCCCTTAAAAACTTAGGAGAACCAACTCCATCTATGTAGTACAATATAAAGAAGAATAATTTATATAAAAAGCGTTACTTTGTTTCACCTAATAACATTGAACACACTATGTTTTGCTACTACAAAACTTAACATTCACAATCTTCCTTCTTCATGTACTTGTAACACAATGCATAACATTTTCATTCATTCTTAGGTTTTATAACAAATTGTCTTCAATCAAGTTTCTCAAATTAGATCATCGATACCCTCATTGATTTCTTATCTTTTCAACAATAAAAATATAGAACATTCAATCAGTAGCATTAAAACTTGTTAACATGCTATATTGTCTATAGAAGACATGTTTTCTCTTTTGCATCATCATCATCATCATCATCATCAACTTCATCGAAAACACATTATTGTTTTTGAACTTTCATTAAGAAGTTGAGACTAACTATTAATTATGGAACTGAACTAACAATTGCTTATTAGGTTTTTTGTCTCAGCAACTAGCCATTAGGATTTGAAATTATGAAAACTGAAACAACATACCTGCATACATTAAAGTGTATATCCCAACTTTTGGCGCAATCACATAGAAAATTATGATTTCTAATATTATTAATATTAGAAACCACATTGCTTATAGTGCTCATAAAAAACTCGTCTCTAAAATTGATGTTATGTAATAGGTTCTTGTTGCCATGATGAAAGGATGCATAAACTTTTTATGTTGCAAGTCCTTTATTTTAGACTTCAACCGACTTGTCTGCGTTAAGGCTTCACTATAGAGTCTTACACCAAAATCCCAACCTATCTAAATAACAATGAGACTATAAGAACATATCACCAACAACTACAACAAAATTTGTTATTCATGATTCTTACTAGATCTCATCTCATCTTGTTTAAAAAATGCCTATACCTTGCATCGGTACACACACTTAGTCTTTGTTGTCCTGCTTCAAGATAAGAAGGCATTATTTATTATATATTCATGTTATATAAGGTCATGAAAAACTTTCAATAAATGACAATGAGACTGGTTAGATCAATAATAAAGCTCTAATGTTCAAACCTCAACTTTTACAATCTTGATGAGAATGATACTATCACACAACCTTATCACATGCCAATCAATTGACATCAATGACAAACACATGGAAAAAATTCCAACACGAGATATAATATGTACATTTAAATAAATTTAATTCTTTTAAATGAAGGAAAGCATAAAAAACAAGTTGCTGAATTTCACGTTTCATTTGTTAATCCAAATGTACATAGAAGGCTCACTAAGATTTAAGAATATATTGATGTTGTACTTAAAAAAATCAGCTTTATTTTACATACATGTCCTATCTTTTCATTCAATCCTAACAAATACTTACTGGTTGGTTAATCATCAAGAAGTTTGTATCTATCATCCTATTAAAGGGTATTTTACTCAAAAAAGTATAGATCTTAATTGCAAGGTTCAAGACATCATTAATAACAATACAATAAACGTTTAAGAGATGAATGGTATGAGAAATCCATTTATTGTACTCACTAATAAGGATATTTTTTGGCAGGAAAATAACAACTTATGGGGCTACACCCATATATATTAATATCAAAAGAAATTTAAATTTATATGCCTATGAGATTGTCCATGCCTTGACAAAGCATCCTGCTAACCACTACACCTATACCCAAAACCCACAAAAACCATTCTACTTTTATGGAACCAACCTAGTATAGAACCATTACAAAATAAAAAGGATCAAAGTATTACAGTGATCAACCTAGTGTGGAAATAAGAAGTCATTTGGGTAGAAAATGTAAAAAAAGGCACAAATTTGTCACAGAGTTACATAACAACTTTTGCACTACTATGTAATTATGTTACAAAAATCATCAAAAAACTTGTTTATTGATAACAATTGGTTGAAAATGGTTGGGATATGTTTAAATACCCCTCTTTAGGTCGAGGGAAGAAGGATAAGTTGATTGAGAATTATTTTTGCAATAAAACAATGGAGTTTACTATAGAGGAGCTGATTGACTGGATTAATGATCTAGAAGAATATTTTGAGTATGAAGATGTCGAAAACCAGATCAGGTCAAATTTGCGAAGGCCAAACTGAAGGGCTATGCAAAAATTTGGTGGCAGGAGATTCAGTTGGAGAGGAATAGAAGAGGAAAGGAGAAAATCACAAGATGGGACCGAATGGTGGAGAGGTTGAAGAGACAGTTCATTCCCATTGATTATGAGCTAGATTTACTGAGAAAAATGCAAGATTTGAAACAAGTGGGAAAATCTATGCAGGAGTATACATAAGAGTTCTACCGAGTCCTCATTTGAACAGGTTATGCAGAACCTAAGAAGGAAAAATTTACCCATTATCTTTATGGATTGCGGCCAAGTATTCAAGATGAGCTGAGTCTGGTTAGAATGACCAACATTGAAGAGACATTCCAGTTTTACCTAAGAGTGGAAGAGAAGTTGAACAAGAAGTTTGAAAGCAAGCAAGCTGGAAGAGGTCGTGCTGGACAATCTGGCGGACAGTCTTATGGAGGCCGAAATGAAGATCAGAAAAAGAATGATGAGTCAAGTAGCAGCCAAAATCAGAGGGGAAATAATTACAATTGTCCCCGTGATCAAAATAATAGGGATCAGAGAGGAAGAGTTAGAGGGAAAGGACCAGGAAGAGGAGGTTTTCGTGGGACATGTTTCCATTGCAGAGAAGGACACCGAGCTACGAATGCCCACAACGTCAAGAAAGGACATATAGGAGGAATGAAGGCCATGCACGAGTTGCGCATGCAAATTAAGAAGATCAATTAAAACACTCAGATGATGCTGAGAGAGGAGAAACCCTGATAAATGAAGAGAAGAGATCAGATCAGAGGAAGATCCTATTTCACACTAGATGCAAGTGCGAGGATAAGTGTTGTAATGTGATTATTGATGGTGGAAGCACTGATAATCTGGTTTCAGAAGAAATGGTCACAAAGTTGAAGTTGAAAAGGGAAAAGCACGCACGTCCATACAAAATTTCCTGGGTGTAGGATGACCACAAGGTCTTGGTCAATGAACAATGCTTAGTGAAGTTCAAGATTGGAAGTTATCGAGATGAGGTACTTTGCGATATCATCCCCATGGATGCATGTCATTTGTTGCTGGGAAGGCCTTGGCAGTTCGACAAGCGTGCCATACATGATGGTCATGCTAATACTTACTGTTTGACAAAGGATGGAGTTTGACACAAGCTGAATCCATTGAAGGAAACACGAGAAAAGGTATGTAGTAATGCCAAAATATGTTTAGTTGATGGAAGAAATTTCTTAGAAGGTATGAGACATGAGCATATGTGTTTTTCTCTAATTCCAAAAGTGGGTAAAGAAGAAGTAGAAGATGTACCTGCAGAAGTTGCAGACTTGTTGGAGGAGTTTCAAGATATTGTTTCTGATAATGTACTTTATGGATTATCATCAGTGAGAAAGATCAGTCACCAGATGGACTTGATCCCAGGGGCCAGTTTGCCAAACAAGGTAGCTCATAGGATGACTCCAACAGAGAGTGAGGAATTGAATAGACAAGTGCATACATTATTGCAGAAGGGATTGATCTGAGAGAGCTTGAGCCCATGTGTTGTACCAGTGGTATTAGCAGCAAAGAAAAATGGAGAATGGAGGATGTGTATAGATTCTTGAGCTATCAATAAGATCACTATCAAGTACAGTTTTCCCTTGCCAAGAATGGATGATATTATGGATTGTTTAAGTGGAGCTGAGTATTTTACAAAGATAGATCTAAAGAGTGAATATCACCAAATCAGGGTCAGAGAAGAAGATGAATGGAAGACAACCTTCAAGATAAAGGAGGGCTTGTATGAGTGGTTAGTCACGCCTTTTGGGCTAACCAATGCACCGAGCACATTCATGCAGCTCATGAATGAAGTACTAAAAGAGTTTCTGGGTAAGTTTGTTATTATGTACCGAGATGATATTTTGATTTTCAGTAAGACATTGGAAGAACATATGATGCATATTCATAAGGTGTTTGAGAGGTTAAGGGAAGAGAAGTTGCTGATTAATTTGAGAAAGCGTAGTTTTGTAATGAAGGAATTAGTGTATCTGGGATTTGTAGTCTCAGCAGAAGGTCTAAAAATGGACCCAGAGAAGGTGCAGGCTATCCTCGAATGGCCTACCCCAAGGAGTTCTATTGAGGTAAGATCTTTTCATGGTTTGGCTAACTTTTACAAAAAGTTTATTCAAAGTTCCAGTAGTATCTGTGGACCCTTGACTGAAACAATGAGAGGGGATAGGAAAGAGTTTAAGTGGACTATAGGGGCATATAAGAGTTTTGAATTGTTGAAATGAAAAGTTACAGAACAACGTGTTTTAGCACTTCCAGATTTTAACAAGGTGTTTCAAATGGACTGTGATGCTAGTGGTAATGCTATTGGAGCAGTTTTGAGCTAGGAAGGTAAACCCATTGCTTATTTTAGTGAGAAGTTGAATGATGCCAAGAGAAAATATTTTGTTTATGATCAGAAGTTCTATGCTATAGTTTAGGCATTGAGGAAGTGGAGACATTATCTTTTTCCAAAAGTGTTTGTTTTATTTACTAATCATCAAGCTTTTTGAATTCAAGGAAAGTTGAATCAGAAGCATTTGAAATGGGTTGAGTTTTTGCAAAGTTACACTTCTATTTTGAAACACAAGAGTGGGAAGTCTAATAGGGTTGTAGATACCCTTAGCAGAAGATTGATTTTGCTGACAGTGATGGAGATTGAGGTTGTTGGGTTCAACGAACTCAAGAGTTTGTATCCTGAAGATTCAGATTCTAGTGAAGCTTGGAAAGCTTGTAGAGAACCTGTTACTTTGGATAGAACCAAATGGTTGGATTTCATAATATAGGATGATATGTTGTTCAGAGGTAGTCAGTTGTGTATTCCAGACAGTTCCATGAGGGAGAATCTAATCAAAGAAAAGCACAGTGGAGGACTGGCAGGACATTTTGGGCAAGATAAAACCATTTCTCTGGTTAGTGAGAACTATTGTTGGCCACAGTTGCAGCAAGATGTTAAGAAAGTTGTACAAGGCTGCAGGGTATGTCAGATGGCCAAAGGAGTGAAGCAGAATACATGGTTGTATCAACCATTACCTGTACTAGAGAAGCCATGGGAGGATATTAGTATGGACTTTATTCTTGGTCTACTGAGAACTCAGAGAGGGCATGATTCCATCTTTGTAGTGGTGGAGAGGTTTTAAAAAATGACATGTTTTATTCCTTGCAAGAAGAGTAATGATGATGTTCATGTATCATAATTATTTTTCAGGGAGGTGGCAAGACTACATGGATTACCAAAGAGCATAGTTTCAGATCGGGACAACAAGTTTGTTGGGTAATTTTGGAGAACCTTGTGGAAAAAGTTGAAGATAGATTTGAAGTTCAGCCCAACACACCATCCACAGAGTGATGGATAGATAAAAGTTGTGAATAGGAGTTTGGGAAACCTGTTGAGATGCTTGGTTGGAGATAAACCAAAGGGATGGGATTTGGTTTTACCACAGGCATAATTTGGATATAATAACTCTGTCAATAGGAGCACATGTAAATCACCATTCCAGTTAGTATACAAAAGTAGTCCCACAAATGCATCAGAATTAAGAAAGTTGGACAAAGGAGAGACGAGTAGCGCTGAAGCTAAAGACTTTGCTGAACACTTGAAGAATTTGCATGAGGAGGTGAGGCAACATATTAATAAAATGAATACACAGTACAAGGCTAAGGCAGACAAGAAAATGAGGCATAAGGAATTCTAGGTGGGAGATGAAGTCATGGTTTATTTGAGAAAAGGAGAGATTTCCAATAGGAACATATAATGAGTTGAAGATGAAGTTTGGACCATGCAAAATACTGAAGAAGCATGATTCAAGAAATGCTTATGAAGTAGAGTTTCCTAGTGAAATCAATATTTCACCTGTGTTTAACATTTCAAATTTGATAGAATATCATGAGGGAGGTGTTGAGGATCATATCACAAAAGCAAAGTGGAATATTTTGGCAACTACTTCAGCTACAGAGGAGGTTGAAAACATTTTGGACAGTCGTGTTGGCATAAGTACAAGGAACATGACATATGAAGAATATTTGGTGAAATGGAAAGGATGACCTATAGAAGATTCATCATGGCTATCAAGGGAGGAGGTTAACTGTCTTGGTTTTCCTTTGACCCCCTGAGACATGAGAGGGTCACTTCTCAAATTACCCTGGGTGTTTGATGCAGGAGCATCCTGGGTGTAAGAGAAATCTTGAATCACCCAAAAATATTTTCTGGTTTCTTTTCAATAGGGGCTATTTTTTGCAGAGTTACTATTTCTGGAAAGTTATTATTTTTAGTAAGTTTTCCGTTTGAGCTCTGAATGTTCTATTTTCTTCCTTAGAGGTTCACTTTGATTGTATCATCCTGCCAGTAAAGTTTCATTGCCAGATCAAGTCTAGTTTTGTAGATATTGGATATTTTGGCAGCAGGGTACAAAACTTTGAACTCAATTTTGAAGGCTTTAGAGGCTACGATTGAGGTCAAAACCTTGGCTAACTGGTCATGCCTGAGTCAAGCATTGTAGAGAAATTTGTGTCATTTCCAAAATGGGGTTACAACACTCCATTAGGTCAATGGTTGATGAGTTATGGTCTCCAGAAGTTGCGCTACCTGAACTTGAAAATGGTAAAGTTTCTTCAAAATTTCTTTTTGGGTTTCGAAGTTGTTTGGGCCTATTCTTATGTAATAAAAGTGAATAATAATATCTTAGGGATGGTCGGCCTCAAAATTTAGGGTTTAATTTCTAGAATCTTCTTGGGTAGTTAAAATTGCCTATATAATGAAGGCTCGTAGGGTTGTCGAGGGCAGTTCTGGGTTATGTAGCTGGTGGCTCTGGCTTGCAGATTATTGTAATAAAACGCCCATGTGGCTATGAATGTTGCATTTCTGAAGGTGCATGTTATATTTCATAATATTGTAATTTCATTTCATGGTGGATAATAGAAAGCCCATTTCCTGTCTTTTGCAAATCTTGTTATTCTCGATTTTGTTGTGTTTGTGTTAATAAGGGGAGCACCCTTCATCATTTTTGTATATCAGTCACATGTTTCTTGTTCATACTCATTAATCATTTCTCCAAATAATTTTTATAATCAAGCATGATGAATCTAATTTAATATGAATCAATTTTTAAGGATGTCCATTGGTTAGAGAGGGAGATCTAGCATTTTCTTTCAAAATAACATTCAAACCCTCACTTCAAAGGGTTTACATCAAGTTTTGTTCATATCTCCATCTTCCATGGTTTAAAAATTATTATCTTGTGGATTATATTTGTATTTTGACATTGTTTCTTTCTATTTCTCTTGATTGGAGATCAAATGGTTTTTGTATGGTGTGAGATCTATCCAGTTCTAGGGTGACTGTGTCGACATTCCTTCATAACTGTGACAACAGATTATGAAAATTTATTGATGTTATTACAAGTAAGAATTCCCAAAGGATAAACATGATTGGATGAGATTTTAAAGGACCTAAATAACCTTCCAATAATTTTGGTTTAGAGGTTCTACCTTGTTTAATGACTGATAGAATTACCACAGTCACAACTATTTAACTCTGCAACAATGACAATTTTTTGGTTACTTGGTTTTGAATTTAGGTCATTTATTGTCCACAGACTTTGAAGGGGTTTAAAATAAGTTTTCATAAGTATGTTTCATGTTTCCTAAAGGTCCTTTAAATTTTGAAGGTTTAATTCCTTCTGATATTGCCTAGTTTATTCTTGACTCTGACAGGGACAACCTATAATGTTTCTTCATTACAAGTCATTTCTTGTAAGATTTGTGTATCTAAACGAAAGGAAAGGCTTCAAGCCTAGCCTATAATACTTTCCCAACCCTCACATGAATCTTCTACATAGATCTAAAGGTATGATTGCATTGTCTTTGCGTAACAGTCCTAGTTATAGACTATCACAGTCAAACTGGCTTAGTTTGTCATGTAAATCCATTGAGTTTTGTAATCACTTGGAGTTTGAATGAAATTGTCACTGACCTTATGTCAATTGTCTTTCATCGTCCAAGGGTTATAATGGTAACTTTGTCAAATTGTTAGCCATGTTATCTATTCTTTGTGTGAAACCAATGATAGTCTCATTTATTGTCATTTCCTTATATGTACTTGCAGTCATGACAAGGATCTGAACCTTTGATAGGGTCTCCTCAATTTTCCAAGATGTTGTTCCAAAACAAATGCATGTTGAAGGATATTGTGTTCCAAATTTAAATCAAGGGTTGAGATAAACAATTGCCATTAATTTCTATGTTGGGGAAGATAATCCAAGCCGTGGGGCCAGATGTCATCTTGAAGAGACTCTAATTTACTGATCCAATCAGTGAACCCTTTTGTTCCCTACTATTAGTAAGTGGTCAAGGAAGACATTCCTCTTTGAATCAAAGATCAAACCTTGTGAGTATGAATACAACTCTGCGATATGATTGACCATTGGGTGCATACAAAATAAAGAGGTGGAATTTATTGATTGGGCCTCTAATCCAAAATTTTTAGCTAATGTGGTAGATGAGGTGGACATCCTAGCATACAAGAAAAATCAAGGTGTAAAAATTGTGATAGATGAAAAAGATACAAACATGAATGCTTCTACCAGTGATGGCACTACATTCATTAAAAATTATTAGCTTGTTGCAATTATGATTTTTTGAATTACTAGTTTACGATTTAACATGAAGCGGGATGGTTTCAAAGATTTCTAGATTGCTGCAAAACAATGGCTGGATTAATTCTTCTTTGATATATTTCATATAGAAAAAATATGTATTTTATTCAATGTTCAAAAAAGTACCCAATAAAGTTATAGCAACATCTAAGGGATTGTTATTAGGATTCTTAAGAGGTATTTGTATCATGGGACATACATTTTCAGTATTAGTTAAATGCATAATTAATGGTTTCAGGAAAGTGCTAATACTCCAAATCATGTTTCCCTTCTTTCTACAACTATTAACTTTGCAAATAACTTGTACAGTTTGGTTTTGGTACAGTCATTCTCAAATGTTGATCCCTCAACAAATGAAGGCGAAGAGGGGATACAATAGATTTTGGAGCAAGATTATAGCCCAGACATAAATGGTGTTTCTGCCATTGGCTATGGTTAAAATTTTGTTGTCACTCCTACTTTAACATGAACTGTTTTTTCTACTCCTGACTTTTTAACTTGCTATATACTTGTTTCAAAATGGGATGGTTTAATTTAGCCCAAATCTTGGTATACATTTGCTAATTGTAAATTTTTTGTATCAATATAAATAAATGTAAGGGAATGGATTATGGTGTAAATAAAATAATAAGAAAGATAATTTTGAAAGGGAAAATAAAAAAGCGCTTGCACTTAGTAATATAAGGGATACAATTTGATGTGTTAAATAGTTTAAGTGATCAATAACTCAAATGCAAACATCAGTCATTAAATTCTAGAATATAAATATTGTCATTTGCTATTAATCATTATAAAAAAATAAACTTTTAATGGTAGATTATCTGCCAATCGAATCTATTCTTCAATATTTTATGATAAAAATATGTTTGTGAAATGAATTAAAAGGTAAAACTGTGCAATAATATTTAGAAAAGAAATTTTATGTTTCAAAAATGATTCCATTAATGAACTCACTTGTCCTAGTTACGCATTGACCTCTGAAAGAACAATTTCATCCAACTGTCCTTCTTGGCCCCTCTGTACTAATTCCTATCAATAAGGACTGAAAGAAACAAGATTATTATTTAAAACAGTTGAAGCTAAATACATTCATTATGGCCAAAACTGTTAAATAAAAATAGGTAGTTTAGTGAAATCCAAATCCTGTTACAAATCATAAAAAAAATCCAAATTATCATCGTAGCTCTATTGCAACTTAAATTTTAGAATAGAGCAGTTTTTGAGATTTGTTGTCTACCTTTAGCGCAAAATAAGGCTATTGTATGTAGCCGATACTCCGTAAATAGAAGTTCTGAAACTTAAAATCATGTGTAGAAAAGTTAATTCCAAATTGAGCTCCACCCTTGATAGAAAGTAATATTTCTAATACATCATAGAAATCTCACAATGTCTCTATTTTAAAACAAAAGTGTCAACTTGATCCAAGTTATAAAAAAATGTCTCAATTTAATCTCAGATTCTCATAAACCAATTTAATTTATATGCTTCTCTTTTAATTAGGATTAAATTTCCATCCCTTTATTGTAACTCAAGGTATGAGAATTGAATTTATGATGATCTCTTTCTAAACATGCTTAGAGGCCAGTCTAAAAACTTAATAGCATCAGTTATGGATTACAACTCAAAAGTATGTAGTTCTTCACTAATCGTCCATAGGTGATACCTTAACTTTATTAAGGTGTGGATGATCTCATTTTGCATGTAATTGTAATGTCCTATTTTTGCCTTAAATTTTTGGAAAAACCTCATTAGCCTATTTTATTCCTATAGGCTAATTTGGAGAATTAAGTAAGGGAATATTTTTAATTATTTAAATTAGATTATCTTATATTGTTGTGGGTGACTATATTTTAGTTAATTTTGACTTACCAAAATGGAATACTTTTCCATTCATGGGTGCATAGCTGATAAGAGAATCACAACCCTTACCATAAAAACTTGCATTAAGCTTCCTAAGGTTTTCATCTATTATTTGACATGAAATGGTTTTGAAAACATTGATCACTAATTTTGTAAAGGATATTTTGGAAACCACAGATGGAAAAGGCCAAGATCTTAATATTCTTTGTGCTTTTAATTAAAAGACCAAGGTTTGGATTGAAACTTGACTCGTGAAAATGAACTTTATATCAACAAATTTCAAGCAAGGGCATGTTTTACCCACCTTTAACATGCCTCTATCCGTAACTTCAGAACTGGAGTTATCTAAGATTTCCCATGAACTGTCTACTAATGTAAGCAATAGTATATCACATAATAGTCCTCGCCTCATAGCAATTTCCTGCACTGCCATCTAACATCCTCCCTTTCTCATGTAATTTATAGATGATCTCAACATCCGAGGACTATCTTGTAGTAGCTTATAGAGTTAATGAAGCATCACACACCTGATCTAGGTTTGTAAAATACTAGATATAGGCTACTAATATTGAATTATAGATAATGACAATCATTAAAAATACAAACAAATGTCATGAATGAGTAGACAAACCATAATGCAAGCTTATTATAATTTTAGCATATACTATATAAATACTTAAAACATTCAATATTATATGAATTGAGTTTTTTATGATAAATATGCTGAATAGAAAAATGAGGCATAATAACTCACCATATCTGCAATATTGCTAATGCATTCTCCTTTAGCTGTCACATCTCCAATGTTTTCTCCTCGAGTAAAATCTTTGTATATTTGAGAGCAGGTTAATGTGGAAGTCACAACTGCAAAATTCTGCAATATCTTACTTATTTCCAAGATGATCCAAATGTAAAGATGATAAATCCAAATTTGATTTAAGATATTCAAAGTTTCAAATTACAAACATACCTTACCCACGTTAGAAGCACATGCGAATGGAAAAAACAAATGAGGAGTTGCTGCTGTAGCCAACTCTATTGCAGCACTAAATATGCATTCTATACAATGATCAAGTATATAGTCAAGTTCTTGTCACAAGTATCATGTATGCAGAAATTTTTTCCAAGAAAAAAGGAACGTAAAGCAAGTTATATTTTAATGCTCTTGCAGATGTAGTTGGTTTTAGAATTATTAATTGTATTTAGTGAGAGAATTATTAATGGATGTAGTGGATGAGAAAGTGTATGGATAGGGTCTAGAAGGATGTTAGGGTGTCTTGTTGATGAGAGAAAAAGGACACACGGCTTGGGGGGGAATGGTTTAGACGACTGTCCCAAGTGTGGAGTCATAAGTTGTAGGTTCACTGTCCTTTAGGACAATACACTACAATAC
The DNA here is from genome assembly GCA_018584345.1 of Thuja plicata. Classification (NCBI taxonomy): domain Eukaryota; kingdom Viridiplantae; phylum Streptophyta; class Pinopsida; order Cupressales; family Cupressaceae; genus Thuja; species Thuja plicata. The sequence continues at coordinate 1,664,568 of MU227313.1, read as the reverse complement.
ACTGGAAATTGTTTTTAAGACCAAGGAGGGTCAAGGGGTATAGTCTCTTTAATAGAGGAGTAAGGTTTCTTATAGGTGCTTGGATGTAGGGGGATCCAAAGAGAGTGAAATTCTTAATTGAAGAGTCTAGTGGGGTTATGTATGTGGACAGTCATATGAAAGTGGAATAGTGTTGAAGCATGAAATTTCAGTGAGGATGTATTGCATTTGGTTGTGGGTCTAGGTGAGTGGATCCAATCAGAGACCTTGAATGAATAGAAAGGAAGAGTGCGTGAAGAGTGGATGTAAGTTAGATAGGGTAGGTTGAAGACCCTAGAATCCATTAGATTGGGCAGTTGGAGTTGGGTGAAGAATCAAGGGCTAGTATGCCTTGAAGAGAATATTGATCTCATGATGTGTGGGATAGTGGATTACCAAGTGGTGAGAATGCATAGTTGTGGTATGATTCAGAGTGAAGAACAAAGTTCAATGTAAAGAGAGATTGTTCAAAAGTATGTTATGTGGGGTTACCTTATTTTAGACCTTTCTATAAATCCTTGAGTTGAGTCTAATTCCTTAAGAGGGTTCCAATCTTTGGTGAATCCCCTTGGTTGGGTTAGGTTCCTTAGAGGATTATAGGAGGGATCTGCATCAGATCAGTCATGGGGTGGATTGTATTTAGGGTCTGGATCATAGTGAACTAGTTGTGGCTTAACCATTAATAGGTCTTGAGAGTGGGTGGGTCCATGTGAGTGATCCTAAGTTGGAGGACTAAAGAGTGTATTGGAAGGGTCAAGTGAACCATTGAGGGAAGTGAGATTTAAAATTTAGAGTATTACCAATGTTTGACCTAGGTGTCTGAGGACCAGTCTTCATGCTCTTAGCAAGCTTTGATCAGCTATATCGTTCGTTGCCTGTCCCTGAAACAAGTTTGAGCTTCTATTTGTTTCAAGAATAGTTTAATATTCTCTACTTAACAGGGCCAACCACGTGAAGGTGGAAGCTAATTTGGCCCCTCGCCCCTAATATAACTCTAAATTCCACGTTAACATCTGACATTCATTCATTCTTTATCCATTAATAAAATATAACATTCATTCATTCATCCATTAATAAAATATAACATTCATTCATTCATCCATTAATAAAATATAACATTCATTCATTCATCCATTAATAAAATATAACATTAATTCATTCATCCATTAATAAAATATAACATTCATCCATTAATAAAATATAAAATTTAGTCATTATCAAATAAGGTAGATTACATTCATTTGTTTTTTTGAAGAAAAGACTAAGTAGAACATCAAATTATTCACCATTTCCCCCCTGATCTGATACTAATCTCAGTGTATGCCTCATCCTGTACTCATGACAAGGACACTTATGTGGAAGGGGGTCCTTTGCAATAAAAAAAGATATGGGTTAAATTCAAAGCATTTTTTATTATTGTTACAAGTATTTCATTACTTAAAAGAACATAACAGGGATTTCCCTTACTTGATGGGAAACATCATCTACTGTATCATATTGTCTAGCCTCAACCTCAACAAGATGAACACCTTCTAAATGCTCTGGAGTTGAAATATGAAGTTTAATTACATTAATAATTACACCAATTTCAATTAAATTCGTTAACATGAATAACAATGGTCCTCTTTACCTAATGGAGGCACATCACATTCCTGATGCTGCGTACCTAGATCATGCTCCACTTGGTCACCACCCGTCTACATGCTCTAAAATATAAACAAAAAAGGTTATAGCAATTTCAATTTAAGATGTTTAATTGTATCAATAATTACATATAAAAACAAAATAGAAAATGAATACCTTTACCACTCAGATACACAACATGACCTTCAACATGTGCAAGTTGTGTTCCAGGATTGGCAGGCTGCATTGCAATGTCATGCACATTGTTATCATTGCTTTCTTTTTTAAAACAAAAAATATTCATTTTATGTTGGAAATTAACATCAAATTAATAGATTATTGCACAGGTATTCAATTTGAAATAATTTTAATTTGGCCTATTTACATGTGTGACCAATGCACTAGAATCTTGTGTGTGCCTACTCGACCCTAGTAGGCGTTCAGCCACGGCTACATAGCCATGCTGGAAGACAATTCTTTTGTCATCTTTTGTCGGCGCCACATTGAATTCATATTCCTGCATTTTTCTCAATATCGTTAATTTTTCTTGTATTGTTAGATTAAACAAAATTGTTTACAATTTATAAATATTTCAATTTGATATTTGATTTACTTTTACTTACAATTCATGCAGAAAATTTCATATAACCACCAAAGCCGAGTTTGTGTTGGCCGTGCTTTTCTAGTCTATCCTTAGTTGCCTTTGATGTGTCCATTAGTCTATGAAATTTTTGAAATATCTTAGATTATATAAATACAAAGATGAGTAAGTAATACATAATTACATTCTTAATAGTATCACATGCCTTCTTCTGGCATCTGCTGGCGTATTTCCTTTTTTCTATTTAATTTTCTCCTTCGCATCCAAAATGAGGTCCTTCCATTCTAGCTCCGGAATCATTGGGGGATGCTCGTACTTTGGGTTATTCTTTAAATGTGTTCTGTACTGGTCCCTCAAATACTTGAGATATTGGCCAACTTTCTCAAGGACCTTTTCTTTTGCAAATACTTTATCTCTCAAGAGCTCAACCAAATTCTCTATGAGCTCATCTTTTAGCTTTTTTTCTTTGTCATTCCACCTTTTAAGAAAAAACAAACTTGTTAGATTCTAAAATGAACTGAAGCTACATTTGATATACTTCAAGAAATGGATGAAAGGAAAACTATTCTAGCAATGATATGAAATGAATATAGTCAAATAGGGTTAGTTAACATATGATGTCCCACCTTTTACGTAGGGTGGGCCCGAATATCTGCAATGTAAGATCATTCATATTTTTATAAAAAAATGTTGTTTCCTGTAAAAAAATCATGGGATCATTAGTCCAAAAATGAGTGATCAATAAGTAAATTACAATCATACTATACATAATAATAATTTTTAAAGTACTTGGAACGTGCTATACTTTTAGAGGAAGCATTTCTTCCTCACTGAAGACCAAAGTGACCTTCATCGATCCCGTACTAGTAACACGGGAAGAACTAGGAAATGACACTATGTTTTCATCAGTAATAGGATCTTGATGAGATGCATCTCTTGTTGCAGAAAATCAATCCATTATGAAATACCCCCAAGAAAGAACACTTGAAGAGAAATAAACACATAAAAAAAGAGAGAAGAAGAGGGATCTACCAACTCTGGATTGTGCAAGAGTGGATGTCTGCATGCTACGCTTTGACAAAATTGTAGACTGCAATATAGAGGGGTTTGACCTCAAAGGAGGAGGTGTTTGCACAAGAGTATCCACAGTAACTAAAGAATAATACATTCAATTTACAAAATATTAAATATTTTCCAAAAAAGAGTGGTGAATACAAAAACTTTACTTTAGAATGTTTTTTCTAATGCTAACCCAAAGAAATTTTTTTTTCCAAGAGCTTGATTGTTTTAAACACATTAATACTTGCATACAATTATAAAATGGTAAATTATTTTACCCGAACTACCTGTAATGCCCTGATCAAGTTTAGGTGTAGGTTGATGAGGATGAAAATAAATCTATAATAACAACAGGTACATATTTTAGTTCATGACATATAAGAGTATAAAATATAAACCATTATTGAACTTTTTCTATAATTGAAGATTTCATTAATGCTTACTTCCGAGTTTCCTTCTATTCCCATCAAATATTTCGCCCTCGCTTCCATCTCAAGAATTTGAGGCACTACAAATGCGAGAGAAAAAATTCTTTATTAACTATTTGAAGGGACTTTTCTATCGCCTTGATAAGATTTTGGAGTGTTGCAAACTCCTCCTGCAATGATAATGTCCAGTCCACCTTTGTACATGTATGCTGAGGTATCGCAGGTGCTTTACCCTTTCTCTAAACATCCATTTGTGACAAGAATATTAGTAACATTATCAAAGTTAGTCAAAAACCCTCAAGAAAACAACATAATAATATAACAGTTTGCTTCTATCTAATTTGTACAATTACAATGACTTTTACATGAGCAAAAGAAGGGTTGGAATCTGCATCCCTGTCTATGCCATCTAATGGATCACTGCCCCCTGTGAGAAAGATTAAATATAAAACGTTAGCAAAATGAATCCAATAGTGTTATAAATAAAACTTAATAATAAAATGATATATTGGGCTATTTAATTGGAGACCGGTTTAAATGGTATATAGTAATCACCACCCCCATTATAGGAACTTTGTTTGTATCTATGCAATTCAAATTGTAATCTATTAGTAGCTCTTTCCCTGCACTTGTTGATTTTATTGCACATACAAATACATGATTTTTCTCACACGCCTCGAATATGCAATTGGGTCACTTATTAGTTGACTCAGGTCGCATACTATTTATGAAACCTGTAATATTCCTTATTTCTTTTGGCCTTCCATCAATGTACATAGCAACTCTTTTACTTTGATCATTAGCTTTCTGTTGTACATAATTTGGTGACAGTGCATACCTACACATAATTTTTGTATATTGAGCAATCTTCATCCAGTTTTTGTAATTGTAACAAGGTATGCCATACTCCATCAGTTAAGCAACTTTGTTATAACTAACCTTTATACCGTCCATGGAAAATAGGCCCAAACCATGTAATGAAGATGGTGCTATGCAATTTATCCTCTCAATAACACAAAAGTTGGTGTTTATTGGAGGCAGTTCCTTGGGTACATATTATTTCTGTAGATGTGTGTACCTCAAAGGCACCTCGATGTCGCCTTCAGTCTCATCATCATAAGAACATGACCCTCCATTAGAAAGGAAAAATTCCATGCGTTTATTGAATTTTCTTCTAATATTTTGACGTCTGGTTGATCTCCCTATTTTAGACCTACTAAAAGAGATACTTTCTTCACTCAAGGAAGATAGATTTGACAAATACCTATTTGGTGGTACCTATAGTCCATCAGATGAGAGATATAGTTGGTAATGAGCGAGATATGAGTGAAATTAAAATTTATATCTTTAGTTGTCAACTTGACAATATTTACATCTTTTATGTAACTATCCAATTATGAGGACAATCGGTTTAGACTATTTTTTGACTCCCTTGGGTTGAGTTAGGTTCCTTAGAGGAATTTAGCAGGGCTCTACATCAAGAAAGAAATACAATAATATACTGTTTCTATAGGGTGTATTGACTTATAGCTATTGATCCATGAGACTATGCAGGATCCCCATCAGTACGGTTCAAGTTCCTGCATATATAATTCATTTATCGTATATTGGCTAAAAATTACATGATATGTATGATAAAAATTACATAATAGACAACATGAACAATATGGAGTTATCATAATCTTTTTATATTATTTCATTCCTTACCTTTACTTTATTTGTAACATGGAAAATCCTCAACAATAGGGTTGACTATGTAGTCAATTACCTATTTCCACTAAGGGTGACAAAATCACACAACATTTATACATGAATCAACACCAACAATTGAGCATCATAAGCATTGAATTTGTAATTTGATAAATAATATATACATTAAATATATGAGTAATTTGATAAACAATAAATACATTAAATCATTTAATAATTTTAAATCTTTTCAACACATAAAATTTTGTTCCTTTAGGTGATAAGCATTCCATGGTTATTTTCAACACAAAATATAACACTGAGTCAATATTTCAATCAATTAAGGATTTCCATGTCAATATTTCATTCAATTAAGGATTTCATTCAATGCCATATTAAATCAAGGATATTGCATACCTCATACATTTCATTCATATCATTGATCTTCATCATCATCATCATCATCATCATCGCAAACAACATCATCATTTAGGTCTTCTTCTTCGTGCACATTTCCGTCATGAAAATCATCGACTAATTGTTGATTATGATCATCATCTACATCTTGTACTTCTTTGACATCTTCTTCTTCGGTCACATTATACTTTATCAGGATTCCTCTTGGATCATGTCTAACAACAAATTCCCAACCCGGTTTATTTGGAACCTCTAAGTAAAATACCCACTCATATTGGCTTGGAAGAACATATGACTCATCCCCAATTGGCTCAAAGGAACTTGTATTAACCCTTGTAAATGTATTATCATGTTCAATACCAGTTCTATCAGGATCATTTCCATTCAGTTGTAGTCTGTACCATTTAACGACTAATAGAATTGATTTGAAGGAATTGAAGTCAAACTCAAGTATATCATCCAAAAAGCCATAGTATCGATTTTGAGTCTTGAGGATGTATGTCATTTCTAGATGAAATATTAGTCACCTCAAATACTGTAGTTATCCCAGAATCACAAATTTTTCTTTGTGTCATCCAAATTTTTGATGTGAAATTTATGACCATTATAGCACATAGATTTGTTGTGTTTGACCTACAATATGTCAAACATGTAAAAATTATTGCATTGTGAGTTGATAAACACATGGCTGATCAATAGATTTTTACGTACCTTTGTATTTCTTAAACCATTTACTAAATCAATTTGTATTGGCCTCACATTGGAATCTCCATTACGATGAGATTCTTTAACCAATGAAGCCACACCTTCCCATGTTAATGAGTGACGAGAATGCTGATATTGTTCAATCTATACCATCATCCAATCAAGATTGTTTGCAATATAAAAATGTAGTGCATCCCACTCTCGACCAATTGTATAACAAATAAATAGACTTACAACCAAATTATATTGAATATTAAGAATTAATTAACTAAAATACAATATAAACATGTTATAATTACCTCTCGCTTTCCTCAATCTACCTTTCCCCATCAAGTACTCCCCTTCAAAATTGTTAATGGGGTTGGGATTCCAAATGCGATCTACATGGATCTTTGCTGTAAACTTAGGAAGATATTCAGGAATGTACACCATAGTATGGTATACCATATATCCATCAAGCATAGAACCCTTAGGATGTGCTCTTTGTTGAACCAAATTCTTAAAAAATTTCAAGTGCCTCTCAACCATTCACATTGACCTAGTGTGTACAGGTCTACACAGTTCAATTTCTCCAACTTGGTGTATGAGGTAGTGTTCTTGTGCATTGAAATTTTTTGAAGGTAGACACTTTTGTTATTCACACATTAGATGAGGTTTTTTTATCCTCCAATATTTTATATCTTCTTTATAGATTTCTTTAGATGACAACCACCTACAAGAGATTCAAGACACAATAATATATAAATGAGACTTTACAAAATAATATATAATAAATTACATAACAAGTAAAACATATCCCAAATATAATATCTATATAGAAAATCAAACAAATATCACTACTTACCTCATGTATTTTCCAAGATCATAAATAACTTGGTTGACACTATTGTCGAAGTAGTGTGGGAGAGATAGAAGTAGAACATACTGCAACAATTATAAAATAATATTTTCATTGTTTTCTAATATAATACAATAAAAAGTAAATGCATAATACAAATATATAGTAAATATGCAAGAACATGAATTACCTTAATGAAGGTATTCCAATAATGAGTTTTCATCCTTGGCCCAATTTCACTTTTCTTTGATATGAGATTATTTATGTTTGCAACGAATTCTGTGGGAAATCAAATTTTTTGTATGACTTCTTTTATAGAATTACTTTGCTGCTCTGATAATAACCAAAGAATAACACTTATATCAATATAGTATCCATTTCTATTTGATCGAATGACATATTTCATTGCATGATTGGAATTTTGAATGTCAGTACAAATTTTGACTATTTTTTCTTTGTCACACCTTCCATCCAATATTTTATATAATGTCTCTGTTATATTCTTTCTAATATGCATAGCTTCAAACAAATACATAATTTGCAGCTTCTCATAGTAGGGAAACCTACTAAATTATGTAGGATAACTTTTTAGTCCCTTTGGAAGGTGGTCATTAATTCCTTGACGACCTTCACGATCATCAATTACATCATCAGTCAACAAAAAATAATATCAAAATATAAATTACAAACATAAACCATTAGATGGAATGAAATTACCTCCATAATTTATTCTATTATATTCCAACTTCCATAGGCAAGGTGTCATTCTTCATGGCTTTGATTTAGTCTCTTCTTTCCCATTGAAAATATGTTTTTTGTGTTGGAAATAATCAAGACTAGCCAAGTTACTGAGAGGGGAGGGGTGAATCAGTAACTCTTAAAAATTTAAAACATTTCTGCACATGTATATACTTTAACCATTCATTTATCCAATCTACTGTAAGCATGAAAGTATAATCATTCATAACACATAAACACAAAGATTTGGTAACCCAGAAACCTTCCAAATAGAAAGTAAAACTGGGGTGGGGATGGTACCCACAAAACTTTGGTACTGC
>MU227313.1:1644107-1656055 GCA_018584345.1 Thuja plicata | reverse complement strand
ACTCTGTTAGGAGATTTATGAAAGACTGTTAAGTCTACCCTGTTAAAGGATTTACAAACTGATTCAACTGTTAGGATGAAACAGTAGATCTTGACTTACAACATTATTGCTGATAAGATCCTTTGAGCACTGATCACCTTCTGTGATAGATATGGCTATTCTGCTCCTTTACTGACCTTGCGAAAATGCTCTGCTCTGCTGCCTTATTGCAGTCTCTGCTGATTACTCTTATTTCGCACTTTCACATTCACACTTGAGATGATATAATACATTACATATATATATCGTTCCCATAATTACAATTTACAAGGTCGGCCAAATACAAAATAACATAAACTTATTCCTAAGTCGGCCTTACATAAGTAAACAAAATATTACTGAGTCGGTAGAAGCTCGGGTTCCTCAAGCTGGCTCGGTGATCTTCTGATACTCGGCATCCACTCCAATACTCGGCATCGTCATGCTCTCGGTAAGAGTAGAAGCTCGGTCCATACTAGTCCCGAAGTGTAGCTTGGAACTCGGTAGCCGCTGGTGACTCGGTAGATATAGTGTCACTCGGTAACCGCTGGTGACTCGGTGGAAATTGACTTCTCGGTTGGCTTCAAATGATGGCTCGGTAGTTATGGTGAAGATCGGTGACTACCGTCTGCTCGGTAAATGTTGCTCTTCTCGGTATCCGCTGGTGAACTGTTATGCTCGGTATGAACTGTTTAACCGCTGAGTTTTACAAGGTGATTACTGAATGCTCGGTATAAGCTGTGAACTGAGTGATGAGATCGGTAAGCATTCAGAATCGAATAAGTGTTTTCACTGATGACAAATATAACATAATTCCAACATTTTTGATAATTTGATATTTATGATTTTTGTGGAGGAAGTGCCTATAATCATCAAACACATGCTTTCGTAAAATTTTTGAATGATGAGATTTAATCTTCAAACCAAAAATAGGACATGCAAATTTTCCCTTTGTTTGAATACCTACAAGATCATGTATAATTGGATTAAAAATGTTAATGTTAATAATTATAATTATGATGCGCAATTTGAACACTATAACATACCAAAAAAATATGTTAGCCCTGGGGCATCATGTATTGTCCATACAAGCATTGCATGGAATTAAAATTGTCTTTGTCCTATTGGTCTAGAGACATCATACTTAGTCACAATATTCCATAATTACACCAACTCGTCAATAAGAGGCTCAATATATACATTCATATCTTTAACTTGGTACTGACCTAGTTGAATGAACAAAAATATTACATAATTATTATGACCATTTTACAATGGTATTTATAATTTAATGTAGATGACTATTAAATGAAAAAATACCTGGAACAATCATTGCCAACATTATGTGCTCCCTCTTTATTGACATCCACGAAGGAATGTTATTGCCGATAAAAAAATAGGCCACACCAAGTAAATAGATCTCAACTCTCCAAATGGATTGACACCATCCGCTGCCAATAAAAGCCTGAGATTACGAGGTTATTCTTTAAAGTGTGGCCACTTTTCCTCTATGTCCTTAAATGCATAACCATCCACATACATTCACATAATGTCATCTTGACTTCTATTGCGTGCATGACGATCCTTAAAGTGTGCCAAGCTAGTGCACCTGAATAATCATTGCAGACATGGAATAACGAGAATATACCAAAGAATATTGTGAGTCACCTTTTTTGTTATTTGATTTATTTGATATCTAGTGATATGACATTCAGGGCATTCTATTATAAATTCATGTTGTTTATGATATATAATATGAGCATTGGGACACACATATATTGATTGATACTCCATTCCAATATCTTTCATTATGGAAGATAATTATCGGTATGAGCGAGGTAGAATGTTTGATGGTGGTAACAAAAAATACCTATCAATCTACGACAAAAAATATAATTTTTTAATATAACAAATATTAATGGTACATGATTCACCCTTTTTAAACTATAATAAATTTACAACTAAAATAGATGAAAAATATGACATACATGACATACCTTAACATAAGTGAGATAGTTATGTTGGATAAACCATTCATAACCTTCAAGTTCACCAACAAAAATACAACAGAGAGATGAGTTATTTGGGAGCTTTCGTAAAGGGGATCGTATACCTTCTCAAGTAGAGGTATATCATGAACAACATCAAGGTCATCTTGATTATCATGGTCAACTATGCTAGTACCATCATCTTCAATTGTTTTTTCTGGCACATGATTAGTTGCACCAATACCATCATCTTTAATTGTGTTTTTTGGCACATGATCATCTTCCTCCACGAGATCATTATCGTCATCTTTGATATTCACACCTCCATGTTCCTCCACATGGAAATCCACATTCTCCGGGTTGTCCTGGTCCATAACATGTGCCCTGGGGAGGTTGACCTATATGAAAATGATGAACATAAATAAACCATGATCATGATCTCATCATCATGTGATTTATCATATATATAAATTATTAAAATAATATAATGAACAACTTACCAATTGATGATAATCATGCCCCCCTTCAATGTGACCATGCTACCTATAATGTTTCTTAGCTGTTATGATTAGAAGTCATCGAGTCTTTAAGCCCTTACAATTTTTGTAGGGACAATAACATTTTCCATCACATTTTATTTTGAAGTTAGACGTCAATCTAGCAAGCGTCTCCTTGTTTTTTTCTTCGTTGATATTATTTGACATGGTCTTTCTTTACAGACAAAAAAATTAGGCTATATGTGAAAAATTTAGGGTATGTAAGAAATAAAATATTGCAAGTACGATCCTAATGTAACAACTTATAGATTCTTGATTAATGGTCATTGTAAAATTGATGAAATAGATGAGGCTTTAAAGCTTTTCAAAAGCATGGAAATAGTTGGTGTTATTCCAAATTTTGTAACCTATACAATACAATTTGACACACTATAATATTACTTTGGCAATGTTAGATAAAATAAGAGCAAAATTTTGGTTTGAGATGAGGTCACATACAACACACTATTTTGCAATGCCTGCAAAAGACATGACATGAGAACAACCTATTTTGATGGATCATATGTAGAAGCATGGTTGTGCTCCAAGTGATAAGACTGTTAAGATACTCTGTTGGCTGATTGGTGTTGGTCAAATATAAAAGTTGAAAGACTTTGAAAATAACAAAATTTTTAATATTTCTCATTGATTTGATACCTTGAGAATGATAGATTGTTGAAGAAACTCTTATTTTTATCTCTCACTATATGAAGTTGCATCATCAATTTGAAGGTCTTTCTATAATTGATATGTTACTTATTCTTAGAAACTTAATTTTGTTCAGAGACTGGAAAGGTGAACGATGTTATTTATATTTCTCGGTGATAAACTATAGGTGCATATCTCAACAAATTTCAAACAATGTTATTTATATTTTTTAGTGACAAACTGACAGTGCATGTCTAAACAAATTTCAATTGTACCTTTTCCATGGCAAACATGATTAGTGATAGACTGACCGTCCAAAACAATTACAACTAAAGTATCCATTTTTTCTAATTCTTCTTGCATATTTTAAGTCTAGATAATTTTTCCAAGCACTACAATGTTGCTTCCCCTGACCAACTACACCGTCCTAACCCCTTAAAAGATAGTATTCGATGCTGATGTTTCTCTGCAACCTGATTAGAAGCAAAATCTTAACATTGTGAGGTTTTATCATTTATCTCACTCGTTCTCAAGGAGAAATGAAGAAATGGTATTTTTTGGAGGAAATATCTTGGCATTATTAATGTCTTTTAATGTTGCGGTGGTTAATGCATAAGATTATATTTCCAAGAATCCTTTTTTAAGAAAATTATGCTTCCCACATTTGACGCTCATTACATAGCCATAAATCTCATGTTAATTTATTGCAGATCACCAATTATTCATTAACATCACAATTATCTGGCCTCTTCACACCGAGTCCTATAAAAAAAAATTGAGAATTACTTTCCTCAGTGATTCCAAAGAAAAACTCTATTTCCACCCTTAGTGGGATGTCCTCCTACAATGATCACATCCTAAATAATGGCTGCTCATAACTAATAAATTCTAATATATAAACAACTCTCTTAACTCTTCCGGTTGATAGCAATGATAATAATTTCCTTTACTAGAAAAATGTGGTTAGCTACAGAAACTAAAGTTGCTCTTAGCATATGCAAATTCTTCTATTGGATGATAAGTCTTCTATACTCTATTATCCAATACTTACAATGTGGCCACATGTTTTAATATTGCCCACCACAAACTTTGAATTGCACAATTGTTCTGCATAGAGCTACAAAGCAATGATGAACACACCTGAAATGACTTTTTTTGACAGCAGTAGATTGCACGACAAAGAAGATAATCTTGAAGAAAGAAGCAATAATGAGTAAAGTTTTGGTCAAAGTGACAATTTGGTCTGACAAATTATGATAGGTAATTAGTTACATGATAATGAAGCAAAAATTAGGTACTGATTGAAGAAATGGAATTATGATATAAAATGATCTTGCACATCAGGTTTAGGGTTAACAAACTAGCTTGTAATGTGGTCGATATACATGTTTAGTGGATGTGGAAGGTATATAAAACATGTCTTGATGGTTTTGTTCAATGTGAGATTGGAATGTATATGTTATGTATTAAATTTCCAATTAGGATATTTAAAATATACTTTGCCATGCGATAAATGAGGGATATTTTTTTTTATAGATTTGAAAATAAGATTTGTGAAAGCTTATTTGTAGACAAAGTACACAATTATTGGGATCATCCATGCACAGATTTTGGTCAGCACCTTGAAATGATAACTAAAGGACTAATGTTCACATAAGGATTCACCTACAGTCCTTATTATTACTTAGAAGCCCATCCTATAGTCTTTTTTATTACTTAAAAGCCCAAACAATATGTCTAGACTCTTAAGATAAACACAGATGTCCTAAAATTCAAAAAATCTAGTACACCATTTAGAAGCTTGACATGCATGCAATTAGGGTGTGCAAAGGCCGGAACCTCTTCCCTAATTAAGAAAATATTTGAATTATAATTTATATCCTATTCCCTCAGATTTATAGTAATTGAATATAAATATCCTTTAATAATTTTTGTGCAATCATGTCTGTTCTAAGGGATCTTGAAAGTTTGATTCATGTGTATTTGTATCTCATACCATCTATTTCTAGAACCATTTCCATCTATGGAATGCTAAGAAGACCTGGTATTGGATTTGTTTGTTTTGAAGCATTTAAGAGTTTAGGGCTTCCAAAATTTATTTGTAAGAAATTTTATGGAAAAAACTCTATTACATTTATAAATTTATCTCCACCACTTGGATCATGTGCTACATATATTTTCTATAGAATTACAAATTGGATCACTTTATATGGATAGGTCTTAAAGGTATAATAGCCTGAATTCAAAAGCCATTTATAATTAAAAAATATAAACAAAAAGGCCTGTATGAAAAAGACATATAAATCCATATGACAATTTAGAGGATGAATCCTAATATAAAATGTCTTATTTTAGAGTTTATATAGAAATAAGATTGGATCTCTGTGTACGGATGACTCTTTAATGGTACAATTGAAAAGTGTTTGATAATAAAAAATAATATACTATACGTAAAGTCATTATAAATCCATATGACATGAATTCTGGTTGCTAATTGCTTCTCACTTGTGGTGGAATCAAATTATATACAACTTTTCCATGCTTAACTTGTATAATTGTGAAATAATTTATGAAAAAAATAGTCCCAACAACATAGTCCTAGGATAGGATGGAGTTCACATCATCCCCAACATGAGCTATAAATCCCTCAATTTCAGTACAACCAATTTGTTTTCCCATGTAGCCTATATGAGAAGAACCAATATGTGTAGAAACAATACAACAAGAGTATAAATCATCTTTGGCCAATTTGTTGGTAAAACCAACTATTTAATGGAGTTTTCATCATTCCCAATAAATGAGCTTTAATTTTTCAATTTGAGAACAACCAAAATCTTCCTTACACTTATCCTTCCCCTTATTCAAGGTTTTAACAACAGGCTTCAGGATGATATCCCTAATGTTTTGATAAATGAGCAGGATCAAACCCTCATGCCGAATGACCTTCTTAGTTTTATTTTTGTGCTCATGAAGGATTTTAACAAGAGAAATGTGTAAATAATAAGGAATATTGATCAAGTACTTATACCTGAAGTCATTGAGAAACATAAAATGATGGGACTGTGCCCGCGTGAAACACTCGTCGAGGGTGATATACTCCATTTTAACCAACAAAATGTTACACCAAATTTATTTGATTTTGGAAACATCTATGAAACCATTAACTCTAGCTTCATAGAAAACCTCCTTCTCTTTCTCTGACTTAGGAAATATCTTCGCATCCATGTCATAAATCTTCTTGTTTTTATAGAATTTTAAACCCTTATTAGGGATTCCAGTAACTTGAGGTATAAGTTTGATAGAGAGGTTAATGGTTTTCCCATCCATCGTGATAGTGTCCTTTCCACATCCGTCAAAAAACCTCTGAGTAATAGCCTTGTCAAAACCATGGAGTTTTTCCAAATAAGGACTAACACCACCCTTCTACAATTTATGCCAAACCATGGCCATGTATTCCCCTTTAAGCTTACGAAAATTTGTAGGCTCCTCCCTTTTTATATCCCCTCCCATATTGCTAGGCTTCAAACAAAAATCGCTCCGCCCTGTCTCAGACTTCTTCTTACAATGGTTTTGTTTCTCAACCAGATCAACACAAATGGAAATTGTGACCCAAAAAGCATGGGAGGAGATAATATAATTATTACAAAATTATGCACCCCACTCTTTCCAATAAATTTATACAACCTTTGTAGCACATGCACATGTGGAATTTAATAATTTAGGGAATACCCTCTTTATGGATGATCTTTTCATAATTAACCTTTGATTTTGTTTCATCATTCACACTCATGTAATCCTCCCAAGTGGTGATGACATCGTATCTCACACCAAAATTTTCCAAGCTGTCGGCCATGCCATTCTTTCTCTATACATGTGGGAAATGTAAGATCTATTAAAGGTATTAATAATTTCCTTATCTTTCATATTAATATTGACAATATTCCAGGATGGGTTAGAATCTCCCTTAAGACACTTTATTATGTTCACAAAGTCTCTGTCTAACGAAATATTTTGAAAATTTAGATTTTTAGCTAATTCAAGACCATTATGGGCTCCCATTGTCTAGACAACATGGTTGGTATGAGTTTCCAATGGGGCCACATTATCCACGATGAATTTGCCTTTTCTATCTTCGATAATGCTTCCAAACCCAACAAGGCTAGGGTTGCCTTTAACAACTCCATCAAGTTAATTTTAATCCATCCTTCCGACGAAGATCTCCAAACACTATTCTCCCTTTTGCAGTTCTTTGTCTTGGTTTCATTTATATTCCACCAATTGATATGCTGAGTGTACCTCTTATTTAGGTTTTCATAGGTACCCCTTAAGATTTTTTCTACCACAATGATAGGGTTATTATGCTTGTCTCTAAATATTCTATTGTTCCTCTCTTTCCAAAGATTCCAAGCCACTTGGGGAGCCACCAAATTCCAAGCTTCATTAACCATATCATTAGAACTAGGAAACTACCATTACTGGTATAAATCTTGGACAAAAGAGGGAAACTCTAGTAAATATTCCATTTTTGCAGTAATAAGGACCAAACCTGTTGAGAAAAGGAACAATGCAAGAAAAGATGGTTTGCAGTTTCCTCAGCAACACAACATAAGCAACATCTATTAGGGATAAAGAGTCCCTTCTTGATGAGATTGTCCACATTTAAAGATTTATTTTGGAAAAAAATCCAATAAAAAATCTCAATCTTGGGAGTTAAAGCTTTTTTCCAGGAAATAACCCAGAAAGGTTTGGTAGAAGGAGGGTCAAATTGTGAAAGGCTGGAAGAATCCATAGAAAAATACCCATTGGAGATGAGTCCCAAAATCATAGTATCCTCATTAGTATAAAAAAGTATTGGGAAAGAAGAGCATTTTTTATCCCAGTTAACGTAGAGCTTATACCAGCAAGATTCACCCAGCTGTTGTCAATCTACTAATCTTCCACTTTACACCCATACATGTTTTTGCACCAGTTCATAGAGTTGTAAAACTTAGGATTGGTCCCCAGGGGCTCATCCATCAACTAGGATTCATCCCAAAAGTTAATCTTTTGGCCATTTATCAACTCCCATTTCTTCCCCTTGTTGGCAATATTTCCTCTAATTATTTAAGCTCCTCCAAAAGATAGAGCCGTCCACTCTCTCCATGCTAGAAAAAAAATTGTCAATAGAGGGGAAGTCATAGAGATATTTGTGTTTACATATGGTATTCCATTCCTTTGGTTCCCTATAAAGCCTCCAAATTTGTTTAGGCAGTAGAGCATTGTTGATAACCTTGACTGGTTTTAACCCTAGTCCCCCAAACATCTTGGGTTTGCAGACCTTCTCCCGGGAAATCAAAGGGATACAATATTTTTCTTCAGCTCCAGACCAGAGGAATATTTTTTGAATGCTTCCAACCTTTTCAGAGTACTTCACAGGTATCTTAAAAAGGCTAAGGGCATAATAACCATGCTTTGAAAGGTAGATTTAATTAAGGTCACCTTATTGGCTGGAGATAAAACAATTCCTTTCCACGTAACAAGTCTTTTGTTAAACTTATCAATCACCGAGTTCCAGAATGAGTCAACAATATTCAGCCCAAGAGGTAGGCCTAAATAGGATGAAGGAAAGCAACTAATTTTACACTCCATGATGAGTGCAATTATATTCTATCTAACCTCATAGGCATTGATGAAGAACAATGAAATTTTATTCCAATTGATCAATTGTCCAGTGGCCCTAGTATAGGCTCAAACAACCCTGTGTTGCATTGAAATAAAAAAAAATATTTCTATCAAATATCATTTCTTGAGAGACAAATTCAGTGAGAAAGAAGTCATATTGGAATATATATCTCCTAAAGAGCACATTGAAGATATATTCATGAAGCCCTTGCCAAAGGATACTTTTGATTATCTTCAAGGTAAGCTTGGGGTGATTTTCCCCTTGAGTAGAGATATAGATGCATTACTCCAATGTGCTTACAAAGATTTCATTCTTTTGGATTGATGTTTTGGTGGCTTCTCCTTGGGGGAGTAGTGTGCGGTAAGTATTTCATGAGATGATTTGTTCAAATTTTTTTCCTATATGACTTAGTGCATACATGTGCCTTTGTCATTGGTGTCAAAGGGGGAGAGATATTCATGTGAAAAATAAGTGAGCTTTGGAGAGAGATGTTTTGTATGAGGTTATGAGGGAGATATTGTAAAACAAAGATGTCATATTGTGGATATTGCCGATATTGTTTATTTGTTCATTGATTGAATTTTTCACATCATATGTTGAAATTAGTTCCAAAGGGGGAGATTGTTGAATATTTCTAAAATTTTGTTTATTTTATGTATATATGATGACATTAATGTTTTGTCATTTATGTCAACATATTTCTACTATGAAGACAATGTTCTTGATATGTTCAGTGAAGTTGTTTCTATATAATATGAAAATTCAAGTGCTATTAATATTTCAAAGAACCCCATGTTTCATTCAAAGAAAAAACATATTTCTATCAAATATCATTTCTTGAGAGACAAAGTTAGTGAGAAAGAAGTCAGATTGGAATATATATCTACTAAAGAGAAGATTGCTGATATATTCATGAAGCTCCTACCAAATGATACTTTTGAGTATCTTGGAGGTAAGCTTGGGGTGATTTACCCCTTGATTAGAGATAGAGATGCATTGAGACACATTAGTCCAATGTTCTTACAAAGATTTCATTCTTATGGATTGATGTTTTGGTGGCTGCTCCTTGGGGGAGTAGTGTGCGGTAAGTATTTCATGAGATGTGTTGTTTAGATTTTTGGCCTCTATGAATTAGTGCATACATGTGCCTTTGTCATTATGTCAAAGGGGGAGATTTATTCACGTGAAAAATAAATGATATTTGGAGAGAGATGTTTTGTGTGAGGTTATGAGTGAGAGATTGTAAAATAGAGATGTCATATTGTGGACATTGCTAATATTGTTATTGGTATTATTTATTTGTGCATTGATTAAATTTTTCACATCATATGTTGCCATCAATTCCAAAGGGGGATATTGTTGGAAATTTTTGAAATTTTGTTCAGATTATTCATATATATGATGACATTAATGTTTTGTCATTGATGCCAACATATTTCTACTATTGAAGACAATGTTTCTAATATGTTCAGTGAAGTTTAATTTCTTGGTATGGATACTACATAGAAGATCGTCAGTTGTGATCGTAGAGTTATGTTCTGAGACATCTGTAGTTGATGCATGCCATTTTGTAGAAGTTAGTATAATGATTTGTGAGAGTTATATTGATTTATCAAATATTGGTATTTTGTTTGTTCAGGAAGTGATAAAGTTTCAATTTTTGGATCGGTGTTGAAGAGTTGTTGTTTTCTAACCCAGTAGTGAGTTTTGGATGTGCATATGTGTCCTCAACTCAAGTGGTTCATGATTTGGATATTGAAAAGCCATTTTTATTAAGTAACAAAGGTTGCAGATGTTATTGCTGATGAATATTGTAGAGATGGATTTAGATCCTATTTGTGTTGATGCTAAGGTTGCTGAGGTACTTCACATTGCTTGCTGGTGTTTCTTGATCTTGTTCTAATCATGTTTTTGGCTTTCATTAGTCAAAGTGATCAGGTTGTATGATTTTCACATAACGTGTTGGTGTTCTTCATTTGGTCTTATCCGACGTGATGATGTAACATGCTGTGAAGGTTTAGAGTGTGATTGGTGGATCTGAGTGTGTTCAAGGTTATTGATATGGATCATTGCAATTTTTTTGGCTGACATTAAATGGATCACATTGAGGCTTGAATTTTAATTTATTAATTATTCATAATTATGTCCCCGACCGAACTAGTTGAGATGAGTTGATGAATTATATTGGTAGATGTAATAATCTTAACTTGTGAGAGTGTGAGAGTATGTGGAATGATGGGATAAATGATATAAATGACTCTATAAGAAGAGCTATGAGTGGAATCTAAAATGAGCTAGAGATCTGTGTGCTTCATTAGAACTATTTTGGCATAACAAATGCTATCTGTTAGTTTGTGTGTTTGGACTATAATTCCTCTTTGATCTATGATAAGTTGTGTTGGAATGAGATGAGTAACTAAGACGGGAGGGGTGAATCAGTTACTACAAAACAGATCCAAGTCCCTTAGATGTCTTAAACAAATCAGTCACTGTTGCTCGGTCAACAAAGATATTTCACTATCACTCGGTTTACATAGAAAATATTAAGATATTAACTATGATTGTCTTTAGTAATTAATTTGCAAAAAAATAAACCATAAATAAAATTAAATGTACATAGATAACACCAAGATTTAATGTGGAAACCCAATATGGGAAAAACCACCGATTGCAACAAGTTACTGATTTTCACTCTTCTGAAGTGAGCCCTATTAGGAGCCAACCTTGTTAAAGGTTACAATAACACACTGTTAGGTGTGTCCCTATTAGAGGATTTAATCACCCTGTAAGGAGTGGCCTTGTTAGAGGTCTTCAAACACTTCAATATATAAATGTTACCTTGTGAGAGGATTTATAAAAGACTGTTAAGTCTACTCTATTAAGAGATTTGAATCACTGCTACAATTGTTAGAATGTAACAATGTATTGACCTGATTGTATATGCATCTGTCTTTGCTAATTCACATCTTGCTCTGTTTGTAAACTGGATCCTCACTGAACAAATGTTTTATTGCAGCTCTGTCTGGATGACCTATCTTTAATCAGATTCCCATCTAATTTCACCTCTGCTCTTCATATCATGTTCATCCACTAGTT